>JAGFPH010003428.1:119499-146605 GCA_018207615.1 Philaenus spumarius | reverse complement strand
GGTTCCGTCCGGCGTAGTTTAGATATTATCGTCAAGCGCTGATGTAAGTCTGTGCACCTAATTAAATTTGCGAAAATATCATATTTGTTGATCCTTTGGTAGTAAATCTTTGACTGAAAGTTACGACCTTCTATGTCCATAAAATAGAGTACCAGATAGAGATATATCTCTATTCGTTTACAAACCCCATTATATTTATATTTTTGTACTAGCTCTAACACCCGTGCTTCACTAAGGATTTTTTTAGTTTATCCAGCACCAAATATTATTAAAATAGTTTTGGAGTGTCACTATTCATCTCAGCGACCTTGAAAAATATGGATTTGACACTAATAACACTTGTTTTCCACTGTGTTTACATACCCACCCCCTCCGTAACCCATCACTGGTGTATTATATGTATTAACCGACAAAATTATTTTTCCAGATGGTAAGTCATATGTGTACCAAGCGTTCCAAATAAGCTGGAATAATATACTCACCTATACGTCCATTTTAATTATATTATTATACTAGCTGACCCGGCAATGCTTCGCTATTGCATAATTATTTTGGTGAAATAAATGCGATAAATGATGGTAATTTTGTGTGTCATAAGGATACGAATCGTAGGTTCTAATCCATGTCATTTATACCACTTCATATCTGTACAATATTTACATGTCGTCATAGGACCTAGTTCAACTGTTTTGTCTTTGTGAACTAGGTGTTGCAGTTGTAGTGAAACCCTGACATTGATTTTTCAGACCATGGAAGCACCTTCTTGGAAGACATCTTTTAAAACTGTATTTTTAAACGGCAGCCATTTTGAACTGGGGATTTTGTTTTAATTGGAATATCTATCTCATAAATAGTATATATTGTTTGAGATTTCACCATTTTTAGACAAATCGTTCATTAAATATGATGATAAATATATAGATCGGGACAGCAAAATTTATAGATAGATGCGCCGATCCGGATTTGCATGGATCGATAGAGAAATCAAAGTTAAATTTATATTAACCAAAAAATATATCAATAAATATACTATACTATGTATTTTAATGGAGTTTTTAGTAATTTTGATCCCCCAAACCCACACTAAAATTTATCGAATTTTTTTAAACCCTTTCTTATCGAGCGCCTATGGCCCTAGAGGAAGCTACATACCAAATTTCATTCCAATCCGTTCTGTAATTTTGGAGAAATCGTGATGAGTGAGTCAGTGACTGAGTGAGTGGTATTTCGCTTATATATATACTAGCTGACCCGTACGGCGTTGCCCGTGGTGGTTGGTATTTTCAGTTTTTTTTAACGTAATTGTATTCTTTATAAGTGTTCAGTCAGTGAGTGGTATTGGGCTTTTATATATATAGATCTTAAATAATAAAAACACTATTTTCATAATAATAAAAGATCTGAAAATATGATTTTAGTAACTTTGATCAACCCAAACCCCTCCTAAAATTTCGAAATTTTTCAAACCCTTTCTTATCACCTATGGCCCTAGAGGAAGCTCCATACCAAATTTCATTCCAATCCGTTCGGTAGTTTTGAAGAAATAGTTTTTTAATAAATTTGATCCCCCCCAAAGCCCTTTAAAATTTCGAATTTTTTCAAACCCTATCTTAGTGAGCACCTATGGCCCTAGAGGAAGCTACATACTAAATTTCATTCCAATCTGTTCCGTAATTTTGGAGAAATCGTGATTTAGTCATTTTTACCCCCCAAACTCCCCTAAAATTTCCAACCAATTTTTTAAAACCCGTTTTTTAGTGAACACTTATAGCCCTAGAGGAAGCTACATACCAAATTTCATTCCAATCCATTTGGTAGTTTTGAAGAAGTCGTTTTTTAATAACTTTGATAATCATGATTTTAGTAAATTTTATCCCCCCAATCCTTCCTAAAATTTCGAAATTTTTTATACCCTTTCTTAGTGAGCACCTAAGACCCTAGAGGAAGCTACATACCAAATTTCATTCCAATCCGTTCGGTAGTTTTGAAGAAATCGGTTTTTAATAAATTTGATCCCCCCAAACCCCCCTAAAATTTCGAATTTTTTCAAACCCTTTCTTAGTGAACACCTATGGCCCTAGAGGAAGCTACATACCAAATTTAATTTCAGTCCGTTCGGTAGTTTTTGAGAAATCGTGATGAGTGAGTCAGTGAGTCAGTGGTATTTCGCTTTTATATATATAGATAGATTAACCAAGAGTAAAAACTGTTGATTGTGAAAAATAATAAACTGACTCTAAATTTGCTAAGTTGTTTGCTATGGTAATAAATGTAAATGCATTAAAAAAACCAGAATAGACCAGAATGTTGCTTCAGAATAGGCCTAACTTAAAATTGTGTTCCTAATATTTTGATCTGAACCGGGTATCTTTCTGTTATAGCGCTGTGAGTAAAACCCGGATTTACTTTATTTTCAGGCTTTAAAATCAAAGTTTTGTAAACTACTTTCTTAGTGAACGTCTAATGATCCCATAAGAATGTACTTTCAAATTTTACAGTCAGGTCAAAGCCGTTTATATATGTAAATAGTTTGATGTATTTTATGTTGCGGTTATAGCCTACACAATTCAATACTTCAATATCTAACTTCAGCATACGTCGAATATACCTACAGAATCTAAATGCATGTAAGTGCATAATTTTTGGTATCACGATATCTCAAGGACGACCATTCACAGGAAAACGTATATGTTCGTTTTTGTAGAGAATAACTATTTTTAAACTATTTTAATACCGTTTAAGATGTATTCGGTAGAACACGTTTTAACCTTTGGTCTGGAATACAATTTTGTTGTAACAAACTATAACTTTTGAAGTGCATTACAAACGTTTACCTTTGTTGTATGTTTACTTGGATTAAAAGTATCTTTTATTTTGAATGGTTTTTCATATTTCTTTAAAGGAAATTTCAAATAATTTTGTTTATAAAAAAAAGACAATAAGTTTGTTTGATTTTATAGAATTTTTATTCAGTAGAAATTGTAGTAGATTTTGTTTGATTCAGATTATTATTTAAAACGCATTCATAGCATGTCACGTGAAAGTTGTACATGAATTTTTAACATTATAAGTCGAAGCCACGATTACTTGCTAGTGACGTAAAGTTTAATACAATTTGCAAAGTTATTCGATTAGGCATGGAGCTCAGTACATTGCTAATATGGCTAAAAATTCACGTAAAAAAAATTCAGTATGTTAACTGGATTAGTTTTAATGAAAACAATAACAGGATAAATAAGTACAGCGTTTAACAACTCTTGCAATGTTATTAAAGTTTTCAAAGCGTAATAAACAAACTTAGCAAAGATAAGAAGCAATATGTTTGTAGAGATATTTAATAACGTGAAACATTGATTTCAACTTGTGTTTGTGCTGTCACGTAGATGCAGTTTGTCAGTTTGTTGTAATTTGGTGCAAGTAAAAGGGAGGGCGTTGGTTCCGGTTATTGGGTTACCCTGAAATAACTCCTAAAACACTGGAATGAAAACTGCTAGATTCTTTCTGAGACTTTAATTGGAGTTTAAAAGGTACTGAACTTACATCTTGTGTTATATCATTTGAAAAATCTAGTTAAACTAATATTATGAAGAAGTGAATTTGGTTTTGATTGTTTGTGCGGATGATCAAAATAATTTCAGAAGTTACTAAACCTATTAAAACATTTTTCGTTGGAGGATAATTTAGACTTTCCTGAGTATCTAGGCTCATTCAATTTTTAGAAAATTTGATTATAATATTTAAAAAAATACGATAAATATATCTTTTACGTAATGTTTAGTGTACTTTCTATAGCAACAAATAAATAGTAATACTGTATTTAAACATTGTATCATGTATTGAATGAATCTATAAGTGTAACAAAATAACAACTTATTGAAACACTTTCAAAACGTTTCTGCCATTCTAATCCAATCTGTACCAAGTCTGAACACAGCTTATCAGTAGGGAAATATATAACAGTATTTCAGGTGAAGTACGAACTATTGCGACGTGCACAACTGAGCCTTGAATGAAGATATGTCAACATCGTCATGTCAAATAGTCAGGTGGCAATAATGGTAGCTAGTTAACAGGAATACGCGACCTCTGCATTCAGTCAGGTAAAACAAAGGCGAGTTCGAGACCTGCCAGAGGATTTGAGGGAATTAAAAGATGGATGAGGTAGAAAAAAGGAAACTCAAAGGCCTTTCATGAGTATAAAATCAGCATATTATAGCATTAGCAGCCAAATTCACAGATCCTCAGTTGATGTAAGGACATCTATGATGAATCATAAAGACTTTATCTTGATATCGTGAACATTTTTTAGTTGAATTAATCACACCATAAAACGTTTTTATTTTGATACCTCAGGTGAAGTATGAGACTCCAAATTTCAAACATGAGTAACATCTAAAGATTTAAATCTCATAACAAAATACCTTTAATGGATCTTTTAACAGTTATGATAAGTTTTTGAAATATACCGAAAAACCTGTATCGAAATTGTGTATCAAAAATTTTCTAAATATTTCGTTACTGACACTCTTGTTTTAAATAATCCCACTGTGTGTTTTTAGCATTTTCAAAGAATATTTCTGGCACAAAACTGTACGATAATACGCAGTAAAAAATCCATACAAAATTAAGCCTAAGCATATCTTGACGAAGCATATCTTTGTATTACACAGCTGAAATTTGCTCAATGTTAATTTCGGCCGTTTAAATTGAAAACGGCTTGTAAAACACTTTAGTAGGAAATGTATTTTTTCTCTGTTTTACGCAAGGAGTAGCAGGCCCTTAAGGTACATAATCCTAAAAAAAAGTTTGAGAAGCGGTTCGTCACTTCGTGAAAACATTCATTCTTATGTTTTCAGCTTTTTTAAAGTTATTTTTACTATACTTATAATTAAAATTACATTTTTAAAGTAAACTAATTATTTCTAACGTTTATATTAACAAAATACATTATACTTTAAAGTTTATATTTTCAACCGAAAACAGTATTTTAATTTTACAATTTGAGATTCATAAAATGACAATGCTATAAAAACAGTTTAATTAAGCAAATTTTTGTTTTTCCATCGTTTTACTTTCCATTACACATTTAAATAATATTTCAAATAACTATCTAGATATTAAAAAACAATTAATTCAAGGTGGTAGAGAGAAATTTTAAATATACTTCATTCACTTTATACATTTGTTGTACCTAAACGAGAGCATATATTATTTTGGTTTAGTTACACCTAGTTTTTAATACTAAACATATGCAGCACATTTAGTCCCCTTTGTATAATATTGAAAGGAATTACTTTGTTCTTAATGCCTAACACAATCGCTGCCAAAACTCGTGCGACGTCACTTTACAAGATTTATAATTTAATTTAAATCCCTTCTCTCTGACTGAGATTTCATTTATAACCGAATTTCTAAATGCAAATGAAACTTTTATTGCAAATTGCATTCGTAGAATCCCAATAAAACTGGCGAAAATATTTTTTTTTTAACGGTGGCCAGATGTATTCAATTTTGTTAAAAGTTCGGGACCTGCCAGAGGATTTGAGGGAATTAAAAGATGGATGAGGTAGAAAAAGGAAACTCAATAGACTTTCAAGAGTATAAAATCAGCATATTATGGCATTAGGACAAGTAGCCAAATTCACAGACCCTCAGTTGATGGAAATACATTAATGATCAATCATGAAGACTTTATCTTTACAAAGTAGGCTGAAACCAGAAACAATTTTTTAAGATTCCAAGTCATGGGGTTTTTATGCAACATTTGAATACCGTGAGTTTAATCTGAGATAGTTTATGAAGTCTGTGCACATTAATACTGAGGAGGCACTTAAAAGTGTGAGACACTTTGGCTATTGATCACTAGTCCGATAGCGTCCGGAACAGAGAGAGGTGAACTATCAGGCAGGTAGTAATGAAGAATATAGGTATCTTAAGCTGGAGCATCTCGGGGGAAACTTCCCTTCCATGATGTTATTTTTGAACCTATATCCTAAAAGTCCGATTGAATATAACGTTCGTAACATAATTTAATATGGACCTAAACAAATTAACTACATAAATTCCGTTTGATGAAATGAAATCTTAACCTAAAACAGTACTTAATTTAATTTAAGTTGATTTGCTACTGAAAATGGTCAAACCATCAAATTTACTTTTTAAATTAAAATATGCGAAATACAATTTTTGCATATTTTTGTTCTACAGGTCCTAAAACACATGAAAAGTGCAATAGAAGTAATTTTTTCTTTACATATATACCAGAAAAACTAAATTTAAACAACGATGCAGAGAGAAAAATCAGTCCAAATTGCTGTCTGGTTGTATAACAATTATATTTTGGCCTATTATATTTTTAAATTATTATCAATAACACTCTAAAAATAACCAGGCATAACATAAAGTATAATCACATAAATAGCTTTATTTACCTAGGCATTTTTCACAGTTTTTCAATGTATTGAAGTACACTTTTTCATTCAATCGCCATTTCCCGAAATGTGAGAATTTCATGTTTTTAGAGACTAAATTCTCAAGAATCACTTGCAGTACATTATTTAAATTTTTACCACTTACTCTATACATATTTAGCTAAATAATTAGGTAGATATATGTTTGTAACTTTTATACGTCATAAATGAAAAAAATAATTTGTAATGCCTAGGCAAAATCATCGAAATCCCAGTTTAAAGTTTTTTTTTCTTATTATAAAACATAATTTTATGTTTTATATTTTTATATTTTTTTCAGGATCACCAGGAAACAAATTTTTTAAACACTTTTACCATTAATACAAAGTTTTACCCTTTTCAGTAGCAAATCCCCTTAAGAATGGATAACAAGTAACACAATTAACAAAAATGTAGACAAAGGAAAACTCTCAGATTGGTTAACCTACCTGAAACTTATATACCTAAAGAATTAAGTACCTTTTATCAAATTTACATATACTAAATTTTTTTGTCATTTACAAATTACTAAGCAAAACTATCGGCAGGTTTTGATTTTGTGAAAATAGTAAATTATTTCAGTTTAAATACAAGCTAATCCTAAAATTTAGACTACCTTGTGTTAATTATAACGCTCACAAAATTAATTGTACGAGTGGATCGAATTTTTATTTGTGTAATTTAGCTGACAATTGTAGAGCGGATCGGTTTTGGTAAACAAACACGTATACATTTACAAAACACATTCGAATCGAGCAAAGATTCCTGAATAAAATCACCAATGTTGTTTCTCATATAATTCAGTTAATTTGTTTTCATCAGTTTTCACAGTTTATTTTGTCAATTTAAGGATTTGTTTACATTCGTTTATTTACGAATGTAAACAAATCCTTAAATTTAGCTTTAAATAAATAGTAGGAAACAAATCGAATTTCCAAAAAAATGAACGCTTTCATGGGTTTAGAATAAAATGATTTGCATCAACAGTTCCCAATAATGGAACCATTATCGAATGTGGTTTTAACGACTGAAAACAAATTCAAATGACATTTGGAAATAACGAAGTTAATGTAGTTCGAAGTTTAAAATGCAAATAAATATCATCTTTACTTTGAACTCTGCATTGTAGCTCTGCTGAATATTTTATAATAATATCGAAATTAATTAATTCCTTTTGAATATATTTGCATCCATCATCAAGTGATTTGTGACAAAATAAAATGGACGGCTGTATACTAAGGTAATAGACATAAACGTCTTTCATAGACAAATTACTTAAAAGTGGTTTTATTCCAGAGGGTAAGAAAAAGCTGTTTTTAAAACAGTTAAGGTTGTAGAACCACTTCCCAGCCCAGTAATGGATTTTCCTTGTCTACTGCTTCCTAACGGTTAAAACCCATTCTATATTTCGGTTAACTTAAAACGATTCAACACTGCACAAGCAACCCACTTTAAAAGGAGCTTTTGTTATTTATGCATTGTATATGAAATTAAACTGATCAATTGTTCAAGTACTGTCTACTATAGTGTTGTCTCAAATTCAGTCATAAAATGGTACATCGTAAAACAGTATCTGTAGGCTTTGTGTTTGTTTAGGCAAACATCAGACAGATGGAGATTTTAAAACACTACCTTAATACAATCCATCCAAAACTAAAATTAACTTTGGAAACTAAAGTACATAATCCCTCAATTTCCTCGACTTACGAAATTTTATGCATATCGTTAAAGACTGTTTTGTCCTTGGTTGGTTTTTTTTATATGACCAACAGTTCAAAATTTGGAGGAGTATACAATTTGTTTTAAACGCCCTAATTGAGTGGAACGACGTTTTGTATGCAGACGCTTTGAACCAATGAAATCACTCTTAACTTGAATAAAGCATTGTTTAGACAGAAAAATAATTGTTTTTTTAAATCAAGAAACTCGATGACTGTAAATTTTGTAAAACCATAGCACAGAGGAATTATGAGACAAAACTACAAATTTGTTACACATGAAACATTAAGTTTGTAAAAGGATATTCATTACAATTTGATTCAGCTGATGCTTCCCATTGTTGCAAATTGTCGTTTAATCAAATCTTTTTGTTTATTAGAACTGAATATACAACTAACTCATTTTAAAGTAGGTACAGTGTTCAATGTTTGTTTAATGTCATACTTTGAGTATATGTATACACAGTATTTAATTTCTATAAGAAGTTAATAATAATTCGACCACGCAGCTGAACCGCTGACGTGAGTTGAGCAAATTTCTAAAATTAAGTTTATAGGCATATGTTTTAGGGTTTCAACCAACAATTTGGGAAATAGGTCTATTCACGACGGTGCTGAATAGCTGCAAAATGGTTCGCACGCCATTCCGCATATTGGGAGTATCTTCAATATACCAAGCATTGCGTGCTTCGCACGCCAACCGCCGTATTGGCAGTATCTTCAATGCACACTGCATTGAGTGCTTCGCATGCCATTCCGAATGTTGGGAGTATCTTCGCACGCCAACCCCACGGTAGAATCCACCACATGGCTTTGAACCTGGTACTTCTATGGTATTTTACGTTTTGATCGATTTTGGGGGAACAAAGCGAGTTATAAGGTAGCGTAAAAAAACAACATGTGCAGAATAATATCCTACATTTATATTTGTAGAAAAAACTCAAAAACAAATTCATTCTCGTAGGAAAAATCTGAAAAAATTGTTCCTTCCGGTAAAAAACGTGCTTCCGATTGTTGGACTTTTTTGGCTAACGAACTCGTCTGAGCGACGTAGACAACCAACATGTGTACCAAATTTGAACCAAATCGGACTTAAAATGCGGCCGCTAGAGTGCGAACACATATATACATATATATATTAGGTATATATATATATATATATATATATATATGATTTTAATGACACCCCAAAACGTGTTCTGGGGACCATGATCGGTGCTCATTTGCTACTCCCGACCTTGGGTCACCTTAATGGCCACTGCAATAGCTCATTTTTCCTACGGAAGTTTGCTAATAATCAGGTGATAATGAATATCCTGTTACCAAATTCATTCAGTATTCCTCTACGTCAAACAAATTTTAACAAAGAAGTGAACATTATCAAGCAAATAGCCGAAGCCAAAGGATATCATTCAGGAACGATATACAAAATCCATTAAAAAAAACCCTTAAATACCACAAAACAATCAGCTATTTCTTCATTGAATATCGAAATACATGAGAAACGTGCCGAAAAAGGAGTTCAAAATATTACATCAATTGCCTTAAGAACTTCCAACAACTTAAAGAAACTCCTATCCCAATCGCAAAAGGGTAGTGACAAAACTCAGAAGTTTATAAAATCACCTGTATGGATTGTCAGAAGTTTTATATTGTTAATTAAGATCGATCAGATTCAAAGAACACAAACCCCTCCCCCAACTTCCAATATATGAACAAAAATTAAATTTCGCAAAACATTATTATGGAACAGGAACATTTATACAAAATTATGCAGGACAATATAAATAAATATTCTACACAAATATAAAAGGGACATCCTCTCAAGCCTAGAACAATATGAAGTCTACAAAGCCACAAAAATACAACCAAACTTTAATGATACATTAAACTATAGTTCAAATAAAACATTCAACTCCATTATCTCGTTCCATTAGCGCTGAACCAAACTTTTAAAAGTGCATTGCGATTGTCGATCATGCGCGGCGCGGTTTGTGTTTTGTAATGCACAATATTTTGAGTTTGTTTTATCTGTATTAAAATAATATTTCTTGATGAACGAAATGATGTTATCATTTTATATGCTTAACATTACGTTTTAGTCGAAAGCGGTCGTTATGTACGTACAAGAAAGTGAAAGGGCTTTTGATGGACATATTAAGGTAAGAATTAAATTAGTAATTGTTACTTAAATAGTAATTACAATTTATTTATGAATGATCAATTATTGCAGATTTAGTTTAAGTCATACATTGCGATTCATTGTGTCCCTAAGTGCACATATTTTATGATCACCCTGTGGGATGATTACAAACTGATTTTAAATGCATGCATGTCTATGTGTAACGTAGGCTACCTAGACATAGTATTTAGACCCTCGCCATAAATAATGATCGCTACAACCCTATTTGCATAGCAAGACCATCCCTTTCCCAGTAAAGCAATTATTATATAAAGTGCTTATTTAAACTAGGCTACTGTTTCAATTGTTACATGATAACTTGGCTAGGTCAGACTATTGGCGCCCAACATAGTTGTCCGTTTAAAAAAAATATTTACTAAAAGAAGAAAAGTAAATACAAAATGTATTAATAGCGGAAAACCCAAACTCCAGTAACCAAGTTAGAGCTCACTCTGCTGTACAGATTGGATGAGTGTCTTTATCTCTTACAGAGTTAAGAATGTATTTTTAAGAAATGACAGAAATTCAATATTTAAAAGTTTATACAATTTTAACTACTGTACTTGGTTTTCTTACCTATGTCATAAAAGGAAAAAGTTTACCGCTTTATCTCGAAAAGTATTTTACGTACAGCAATGATTTAGATGTAAAAATACTCAGATCCTGAAGCCACATACAATAGACCCTATTTCATAAATAGCCAGGTGGTATACTGCAAATTCCATTTATTTAGCAGGAACTCGTGATAAACTCACGGGTGATTTTATGTATATCCATTATTCCAATATATACTTAACTCCCGACTTGGGTAATCGTTCACAAAAATCTAGGGATAGGGTTTAAATAATGTTAAAACAAATCAGCACCAATAACTGTTGAAAGGGTAGCTTTATTGTTAATAGTTTGTACAACAATTGTAACGCATTGGCTGAAAGACGTAAAAACTATGTTCCGTACTTTCTTCAACTGCACTGATTGGCCAGTCGGTAGGGGTCATTTGAGACCAAAAGTTCTAGTAATTTACAATACGGCTGATTTTTTTTAAAAAGTACATTTAAGTATGTAGATTAACATACAACAAAATTTACCAGTCTATCGATTTCTCAAAGTCGAAAAAAAATCCAATATCATTTCCCCCCCCCCGATAATCCTTAATATTTCGAGCTGGGATGAAGACAGAGAAAAATAAAAAATACCACAGTGTAGGGGAGGTATTTGTCAATAAAAAGGGTCATATTTATTTATTTCGTCAGAGCAATGGTTTGTCTGGAAAAAATTCGATAATGCAGGTATGTATTTTGCAGCAGGGGAAATCACTAAAAGGGAGAAATCTCATTCATATATGAAGCGTTGGCTCATTCTAAATTGGCCAAATTTTAATATATCGTATTGAAACTTGACATAGGAGTTAAAATATATATTTTAAACATTTATGCTGAGTCTCAACTTGTTATCTTGAAAATGACCCGATCTAGAGTCACTTGACTTATCAATTTGCTTCTCGATTTTAGGAGTACCGGACTCACGAACTCATTTTAAACGGCTCCAGTTTAGAAATGTTTTGGAATATCTACATCAAATTTGTTTTACAAGTTGAATACACCAGTATAAATATTCTTAGTAAGTATGAACGATTTTTTTCATGTTATTTTTAAAAACGAGGCGCTTGAAAATAGTCTTCTGTTTTACCTATATCGTTTTAACTATAACACCTTTGATTTCAACTACTCCATTTTCGACATTTTTGAACATATCGATTTAAAAATTGGTACAGAAGTTACAAACACAATTGTTTTTTGCTATACTTTTTTTAAAAACCATATTTAAAAAATTGACTAATCTGCAGCCGATTAACTCAAGCTTTTTGATAAAAAATCTAAAAAAGTCTAAAATTATACTTTTTTAAGTTACTTGTGCTTTGAAAAGCAAATAATAAAAAAGGTTTATACTCCTTGATCTTGTTTGAATCTATATATTTAACTTTAAAAATTAAATATATATATATATATATATAACTTTAAATAAATATTAATTTAAAAACTTTCAGGTTGATATTTTGAAAATTTTCTAAACTGGAGCCGTTTAAAATGAGTTCGTGGGTCCGGTACTCCTAAAATCGAGAAACCCATTGATAAGCCAAGTGGCTCTAGATCGGGTCATTTTCAAGATAACAAGCTGAGACTCAGCATAAATGTTTAAAATATATATTTTAACTCCTACGTCAAGTTTCAATTCGATATATTAAAATTCGGCCAATTTAGAATGAGCCAACGTTTCATATATGAATGAGATTTCCCCTTTTAGTGATGTCCCCTGCTGCAAAATAGATATCTGCATTATCGATTTTTATCCAGACAAACCATTGCTCATACGAAATAAATACATATGACCTTTTTTATGGAAAAATGCCTCCTCTAGACTATGGTATTTTTTATTTTTCTCTATCTTCATCCCAGCTCGAAATATTAAGGATAATCGAAAACGAAAAATGATAATCGATTTTTTTTTGACTTTGGAAAATCGATAGACTGGTAAACTTTATTTATGTTAATCTACATACTTTAAGGTACTTATTAAAAAAAAATCAGCCGTATCGCAAATTACTTGCAGTTGTAACCTACACCGACTGGGCTATGACAATTTATTATATAGATGATAAAGTAATTATCATTATATTTGTCTTCCAAGGCGAAGCAAAGTAAGAGGTGAGTAATAAAAAACACCGACAGAAGTTTCAACTTCTTTCTGTATGCTTAATTTGACGGAATATAAATTACATTTACACTAATATAACAGTTTGTCACATTCACATCATATTAGATAATAAATATAAAAGCAGGTTAGCCAACTTTACTTGTTAAACAAAAGTACCAAAATTACAAAAGTTAAACATCGGACGAGTTTAAAGTATATTTGTAATTCTGAAATAAGGTCAACTAGCTAAACAAATAAAACGGACTTTCATGATTAGACGAACTAAAGTTCGCTACAACGGTTTTTAACATTTCAAACTTTTATTATTATTAACTTTGTATAGTACGTTTCAGCTATTAAAGAACTGATATTACACAACAGCGTCCTTCTATCTAATATTGCTTTATTCTCTCATTCGTTTTGGTTCCTAGCACTTTATGTTCTACTCAATTCTCTCTTTTTAATACGCTTTTATTAACTTGGTATGATGTATCTATGTAACGGTATCTTTGAACGTGATTTTCACCCCCCTTCAAAACGTCGGATTGATTTTAAACTTTGCACACTTATCAAGGACCGATGGCAATGCAATATTAATTTTGTTGAGTGTAGTAAGTGAGCACTGATCATAGTCCCCAGAAACGACGTGATTTTCACTCCCTTCAAAACGTCGGATTGAATTGAAACTTTGCACACTTATCAAGGACCGATGGCAATGCAATATTAATTTTGTCGGGTGTAGTAAGTGAGCACTGATCATAGTCCCCAGAAACGACGTGATTTTCACTCCCTTCAAAACGTCGGATTGAATTGAAACTTTGCACACTTATCAAGGACCGATGACATGCGATATTAAATTTTTTTGGGTGCAGTAAGTGAGCACCAATCATGGTCTCGGGAACACGACGTGATTTTCACCCTCTTCAAACGTCGGATTGATTTGAAACTTTGCACACTTATCAAGGACCGATGACAATGCTATATTAATTTTGTTGGGTGTAGTAAGTGAGCACTGATCATGGTCCCCAGACTAAAATAAAACTAAAAAATAAGAAAATAAATAAGAGTTAAAAAAACTAAAATTACGCTTTAAAAGCAAACCGAACCAAAAATTTGAAAATAATTATAAAAAAAGCGTGGGGTGCGTTATACTATATTTTTATAATAACTCTACTTTTATAAATATCTAACAATGAAATATCTGTAACATTTGATGAAAAGCACCCCTCTTTTTTTTATAATTATTTTCAAATTTTTAGTTCGGTTTGCTTTTAAAGCGTGTTTTTTTAGTTTTTAAACTATTATTTATTTACACATAGTTCCACGTTTTATATGTAATCTACTTCTTTGATTCAGCATTGTTTCAGATTATGGCTTACTTCTTGTACATATAGGGTTTCTATTTTTCTTTTCCCTTGGAAGGTGAAGATCTGTAAGCTCCTCCTTGCTCTAGTATTCTAACATGTCCATAAAAGCCAATCATAGTGTTAGAGATCTTATCAAATGTTTCATATACTTTATTGTTTACTATCAATTCCAATGTACACTTGCTTAGTGATATTATTTTAGGTTCCTATAAAATTATAATTATAGCTGCAAAAAGAGAGACTGAGAAATAGAGACACAAGGGGTGTGTGTGAGAGAGAGAGAGAGAGAGAGGGGGAAGGCAGGAGCGGTGACAGAGAGATAATATAGAGAGTGACAGAAAGAAAAAGAAGGAGACAGGGAGAGGGGTTAACGTCAGAGTGAAAGGTATACAGTTTGGAATTTTGAATAAAATTATTTCTTTGATGAGATCCAGGCGAATACTTGAAATAGGAACGAGGTAAACTAAGCTGGGTATTTATTAACTGAAGATAAATTTATTTATCGGTATTTTTCAAATATTCAATAAACCATTATACTCTATATTTAAATTGTTTTGTATGAATAAATAATGTAACTCATTGATGTAAGTTAATAGGGTGATTATGTTCATTAGCGACATTAATAACGGAGACCTAATTAAAGAAGGCTTAGTTGCCTCGCGAGGACAAAACGAGATGGTTTTAAAGGAAAACTGCGTTATTTAATGATCTAGTTATACTCTATGACTTAACATTCCACTTAATAATGTCTCTTTTAAAACTATGTATCTAAAAAATCTACAACTATATCGGAATTAATTCAACTACCTAAATATCTTTTCACAAAACTGAATTTGCCACTTTTAATAACTTTCAATTAACCGATAACGAGTGCGTTTGGTAATTTTACCAGAAAAACTTATTAATTCAGTAATTTAACCTATTTTCGAATCCAAAATGTAAGTCCCGTTTTGGTTTATAACTTATAATAGAGATATTACTTTGAATTATTAATAACTTCCATTGTCGATGCATTGGAGACCGGCTTGGTTACTCCGTCTTGAAGAAACTGTACCCCAAATAATAATATCCTCCACGAACAGATTGTGCTTCAACGCTTCAGGTGCAGTCCAGAAACTGATGGTCTCTTGGACCGAGAGCTAGCCTAACCGTTTACAGCAAAAACAGAGGCAAGATTTAAAAATCATCTTTATGTTACAATTTCATTCCCATGCACTTTTCCTGACCTTTCCGTATTCTGATAAGAAATTAACTCGTGTCTGGTGTTCATACTTCTCATACGTGTCATAATGAAAATAATATAGAACAATAAGAAAAGACACGTTTAAAATAAGGATGAATGACAGTGAACACATAATTTAGCGTTGGTAAAATAAACAAAACCGAGGGAGTGGATCGAACGGTGGCGTATATTGAAAGAGCCCATCATATCTCAAACTATCAAGTAACTAACAGTTAACAAAAGTTCTAGTATAAAGCGCAACAAAGTATATCAGGAACTTAAACAAGTTTTTAGTAATAGCGAAAATTACATTTCATAATAAACTTAAAAATCAAATGTCAAAGTTTTAACTGATCCAACAAAACCAAAATTTAATATAAAAGATAAAACCATCGACTTATTGAATAAACTAAAAGTGTCCTAAAATTATGTTTGAATGGTGAAAGATAAGTGAAATTAAATAAAGAAAAGTGTTTAAAAATGTATATATAAGTAGTCTTTAATTACACTTAATTTTAAATTAATTTAAAAGAAATTAACCAAATCATAGTTAAACAATTCAAGCAACCCAATATTGTAAAATAATGAATCATAATTTTTAAGATTCTTTTAACTACTTTTATAATTAATTAACAGCCAGGGTCAAAAGATACGTAACAAACAATTAAAATGTGGAAGGATCTAAAACTGAATAAAATCAGATTATAATTGTATCAGTAAGGCAATACCAAATTGTTTAATTATCTATTGTTAAAAATAGTTTTTATTGTCTAGTCCATAAATATCAAGTAGTTTAGGTAGAAGTTTCAAAAGAGATAAATTTGCATATTTAAATGTTACGCGAACTGAAGATAAACAGTTTTATCAATTCTTAACCATAATAAACTATCTTTACTATTTTTATACATGGAAATTTTATAAAGTAGATGTCATACTGAATAAAAATATCGAATTTAATTAGAAGATAAAAGGTTTTGTAATTTGAAATTATAATCAATGTTTATATCCCTATTTTAAGCAATAAATCATTAAACTCAAATAACAGCTCATTAAATTAAAGTGAAGATTCTATTAGCCCAACTAAGATCCCAGTAATCTTAGAAAAACCATAAGTGGAAGAAAAACCCAGCACTATACTAGCTGTGTGTGCTGTACCAGACGGTTGTGTTTTATAATTTATATGAATTTATTCCCTTTGTTAGAAGATGTATTACATTTGATAAGTGAGAAGTTTTAATTTATCACCGATTCTGTATTTTTCTCTATTATCAGTTGTAAACTTTATTTCGGTTCACAAAGTCAGAGTGCACCAGCAGTCCTTCAACAGACACAAAAAATATATCTTCTTTTTTAACTTTAAACTCTAGTTTAACGAAAGAAATCTGTATTAAAATAAAGCTGATATATAAAAAAAAAATACTACGAGTTCTGTATTTGAAACCACTCAGATAGAATATAGCACGAAATTACAGAACATAAGCTGTATAAGCAGTTGGCAAACACTCAAGTTGTAAAACTAGATTGCTTGACAACGCGAGAAGTAAATAAATAAATCTGATTTGAAAATTAAATTACTGTGCAAAACCATTTAGCTATTAATTACTAAACAATTTATGAATTGTTACACCATAATTTTTTCAACTGATATTTCAAGCGAGCGAGTAAAATCAACACAACATTCCTACAAAAGCGTATTCCAATATCCTCCAGGAACAAAAATAAAATAAAGTAAATTTATTTCCACTACGCTGAATTACTAATTAGTTCAAAATTAACCCCGAAGATGATTAGCCCACATAGTTCAATTTCAGTGAGACCATCTTATACACAAGTAAATCTATCTATTCTAGTAAACACCAACTTAATGAAATGTGATACAGTAAGCTTTTAAGTGTTAACCGGATTGAATTGGCATTATAACCAGTATTAAATAGCCATTTCTTTAAGTGGAATGAAATCCACCCTTCTTGAAATGTTTCAGAAATCCCTCCTGAGTTAGGATCAGGATAAGGGAGTAAATGCTATTAAGGATGCCACATTCAAGATGTTACCCAGTCAGACAGGCAGATTAATACAGAACATTTTCTGGTTAAAAGTAAAGTAAAATAAAATTTAAGAATGATTGACATCAGTTAAAGGTTCGATTTAACGATACTGTAGTATAATCGTGTTTTGTATTGCAAATAATTAATGTGTAGGCCTTTGTAACTAAAATAAATATAGTTTAAAAAAACTAAAAAACACGCTTTTAGAGCATATCAAACTAAAAATTTAAAAATAATTTTTCATATAAGCTTAAAACAATAATAAACGATAAATACTAGCATTATTGTAAAAAAAGCGTTGGGCGCTCGATGTACGAGAAATATGGACAAAGCGCCCCACGCTTTTTTTACAATAATGCTAGTTAGTATTTATCGTTTATTATTGTTTTAAGCTTATTTGAAAAATTATTTTTAACTTTTTAGTTTGATATGCTCTAAAAGCGTGTTTTTTAGTTTTTTTAAACTATATTTATTTTTCACTTTTTAGTTCGATTAATTATTGAAAAAAAAAATTTGGCCGTGGACGGTATTAGAACCCACGATCGGGGATTGACGTCAGCGACGACCCGCGCCTTATACCGCTCGGCCAACGATTGAACTTACGTAAGAGAGATATAATAACAGTAATTAGCCACTGGCTTTTAGTCCAAAGGAGAGTTACTTACAAACAAACATACATACATACATACAAGTGAAGCTAATATAAGCGTGTTAAAAACTAAACGATCTATTTGGGGGAGGGGGGGTTCAAAAAGTCGTTAAAAATTGTACAAGATCTGTTAAATATAAAAAAAACTTTAAACTTTTTGGAGATGATTAAGAGATCTAAACTAAATAAAGATGATAATATTGTCATTTTTAGGAAGGTACCTTGGAGGTACTCATGTTTTGCAAATGGGAGCCCCTATTGAGTGACAAACTCTTTCAAATTAATGGTCTTGTTTGGACGATTGCATAAAGGCAACACAACAGTAACCATTTATACTTTTTGGAACATTCCTATCATTTACAGATGATTATTTTCAACTCAAATTAAAATTTGTTTTCAGGTCACTGATGTATAAAAGGTCCAAACGTAATGTTAAAATTAATTTGCTGAATAAATATAAGTGCCTAACTCAATCGAAGCTTAATCAACCTTAGTCTACCTGAAGCTAAATGATGCTGGGACTCTGATTCCAGGAATTTGTAGTACTATTTAAAAAATGTAATAATACAATGTACAGGTAAAAAATAGAGGATATGATTTGTAGAATATAGATGATTTTTTAAATTTCAATTCTCAAATTAAATCTTATGAGTTAACCTCGTTAAGCTAAGAGATTGCTCGTGCTCCCTGCTTCAAGGAGACGGTTGCCAACAAATAATTTTCCGTGCTTAATATCCTCTTCTAAAACAAATAAATCTATTCTACCGAATTTGTACGTTTCTTTGATTTACTGAGTGATTAGTTCGCTGTGTAACAAGTCTGAAAATAAGTTATACATTTAAATAAATGGTAAATATTACATTTGAATAATATATTATACAGAATGTCCATGAACTCTATTTAGTGAGATGTAGTTCAGCCTGAATACAATTACTATCTCCCATCGATATTGTTGTTTTGTTCTGATTCAATAACACTGGGACCGAAGCAACATTGAGACGTGACTTCCAAACATCCGCCTTAAAGTTGTAAACAAGTTTTGACCTGAAGTTTAAAGCTTTCCTGACCGATCCCAAAAGTTTTGTCAGTAATTCGTGTTCCTGGTTCCAGCTACTAACGAAAAAGTGAGTAAAACAGTTCAAGAGACAACTTAAGGGTTTCGTTTTAGATTTCCTAAAAAGAAAAACGGAACCCTTATTGGATCTCTCCTTCGTCCGTCTGCGTTTCTGCCAGGACAGATAAAGGCAGGCATATCGCAATGCAATTTGAAGCTATTTTAAAAAGCCGCATACATTAAAGTAATCAAAACTAAAGAAAATTTGGACGTTTTATTTTGGGGAAAGCGAAGTTTAATATCACAAATATTGTGTTTGTTTGAAAGAACTTTCAAGAAATATATAATTTTTTGATAAATCGGTTTTAAGGCGTTGTAAACAATGTTAAAATTACATCTTCCCAATTTTGCTGAAAATACTGAGCGAACATTTTGAAAACCCAGTGTCGGTAACAGTGGAGACTCATGTATGGGCACTGTGGAATTGCAATACCTGCTATTTCTACGTGTATGTATCTATAGCATTTAATATAAAGATTCCTTTGTTCTTTATTTCCTTATTCTAGCCATCGAACAGTTTTAGAAAAAGATACTAAAATCTTTATACGGAACTGTGCGCTTTACAGGTCTAGCGGCGTGTCATTTGGCTGTTGTGCGCATGAGCACATAGAAAGCTGCACACGAGGTTGTAAGAGAGACAGAAAGCACTGGCGTGCTGGTGGAAGGTATTTTGTTTTTTAATCCGCGTGTAGTAATGAGGCTATGGTTACAGAAGGAACAAATTTATTTACTGCACATTTGTCATTCAGGTGAAGTAACAGACAAGCAGTATGTGACACTTTGTTTTATTGTTGAAGTGCGAAAATATATTATCTTAGTTGCATATTATGTTTTTATATACATAATGGTAAATTTGAATTTATCGTTAACAAGACTGATATAAGTATATAGGTTACTAAAGGTTAGATTTATTTTAAATTAAAGTTATTTTTTTCATTCATATTTGTTTTCTTTTACATATTTTTAAAACAAAAGGTAAACATTTTCTGGTGTAGCATCTATACTAATTTTAGCAGGTAGTACAGTAGGAAATACATGCGAAGAAGCGACTGGCTGTATGCGCAGAAGCAGGGACGGCCAATGCGCATGCGCTAACAGCATGGAGGTCAGCGTAGCGAGTCAGTCGGTGACAGAAGTTAGTCGCGTTATTTAGTGCACTGCATTTCCTAAAAACATTGTTTTAACTTAGATTCAAATAACAGGGTCATAACACTTTTTAATTATAATAAACATAGTACCACTCAAAAAAGCACAAACTGAATAAATTAACTCATTTAAAAAATGTTGTAATTAGTAATAATCCGAGTACATCCAGCGATTTTGTGGTAACGCGGAGATAAGCTGGACAGTAAGTCTCGGCGTCTGCTAATCGCCCAATTAACGTTCTCCTACTCTGAGCACCGACCAATACAAAGAGAATGAATTGTGAGTAAATAAATAGAGTGCACGAGATGACATTTAGGTTTGGTTAGTAGTGTCATAGCTGGCTTGAACCGCAAGCAGCGATCTCGTTAAAACATAATTCGTAATCTCGTTTTTCGGATTGTTTTTTAAATGAATAATTAGATAGTAACTTTAAATTAAGAAGACTTTATACGCGTGTATTAAAATATGGATGTTACAGTAGAAATAAATGCATTAACAATAATAAATTTTACTTTTTTACCTAACTTTTTTAAATTTAGTTGCCCTTGATTTATTTTAATTGTGAGGTATAAGGCAGAAAGCACATAACCTTCAACAACAGTTTAAGAGGTTTCACACCTTTTTAAGTTGAAAAACTGTCTGTAAAACTCTTTAGTAGGAAAGAGTTTTACAGACAGTTTTTCAACTTAAAAAGGTGTATGTTTTCTCTGTTTACGCTAGGAGAAGTACCCTTAAGGTACAGAATCCTAAACAAATAGTCATTCTTATGTTTTCAGCTTTTTTAAAGTTATTTTTACTATACTTTTAATTAAAATTACATTTTTAAAGTAATCCAATTATTTCTTTCCTTTATATTAACAAAATATATTAAACTTTAAAATTTATATGTTCAACGTAAAACAGTAAATAAATTTCACAATTTGACGTTAATAAAAAGTCAATGTTATAAAAACAGTTTAATTAAGCAATTTTTTGTTTAACATAGTTTTACTTTCTATTACACATTTAAATATTATTTCAAATAACTACTTAGATATTAAAAAACAATTAAATCAAGATGGTAGAGAGAAATTTTAAATACATCTCATATAAATTATACATTTTTTGTATCTAAACGAGAGCATATCTTATTTTTGTTTAATTACACCTAGTTTTTAATACAAAACATTTGCAGCACATTTATTCCCCTTTGTATAATATCGAAAAGAACTACTTTGTTCTAAACGACTAACACAAACGCTGTCAAAACGTCGTGTGACGTCACTTTACAAGATTTATAATTTAATTTAAATTCCCTTCTCTCTGAGATTTCATTTATAACCGAATGTCTAAATGCAAATGAAACTTTTATTGCAAATTGCATTCGTAGAATCCCAATAAAACTGGGGAAAATATTTTTTCAAACCTTTTCCAGATGTATTCAATTTCGTTAAAAATAGGTTAAACAGTTACTGAGAAAGTAAATAGCCCAGTCGGTATAGGTTAAAACTACCAGTAATTTGCAATATGGCTGATTTTTTTTATAAGTACCTTAAAGTATGTACATTAACATAAAAAAAAGTTTACCAGTCTATTGATTTCCCAAAGTCGAAAAAAAATCGATTAACATTTTTTTTTCGATTATCCTTAATATTTCGAGCTATGATGAAGATAGAGAAAAATAAAAAATACCGCCGTGTAGGGGAGGTATTTTTCAATAAAAAAGGTATATGTATTTATTTCCTCCGAGCAATGGTTTGTCTGGAAAAAAATTCGATAATGCAGGTATGTATTTTGCAGCAGGGGAAATCACTAAAAGGGGACATCTTATTCATATATGAAGCGTTGCCTCATTCTAAATTGGCCGAATTTTAATATATCGAATTGAAACTTGGCATAGGAGTTAAAATATATATTTTAAACATTTATGCTGAGTCTCAGCTTGTTATCTTGAAAATTACCCGATCTAGAGCCACTTGACGCTTTAATGGGTTTCTCGATTTTAGGAGTACCGGACCACGAACTAATTTTAATCCGCTCCAGTTTAGAGAATTTTCAAAATATCAACCTGAAAGTTTTTTTACAAGTTAAATATATATATTCAAACAAGTTCAAGGAGTATAAACCTTTTTCATTATTTACTTTTAAAAGCACAAGTAAATTAAAAAAGTATAATTTTAGACCATTTTAGATTTTTCATCAAAACGCTTGAGTTGATCAGCTGCAGAGTAGTCATTTTTGAAAATATAGTTTTTAAAAAAGGTATAGCAAAAAAAAATTGTATTTGTAACTTCTGTACCAATTTTTAAATCGATATGTTAAAAAATGTCGAAAATGGAGTCGTTGAATCCAAAAGTTTTATAGTTAAAACGAGATAGGTAAAACAGAAGACTATTTTCAAGCGCCTCGTTTTTAAAAATAACAAGAAAAAAATCGTTCATACTTACTAAGAATATTTATACTGGTGTACTCAACTTGTAAAACAAATTTGGTGTTGATATTTCAAAAATTGACGAAACTGGAATAGATTGAAATTAGTTCGTGGGTCCGGTACTCCTAAAATCGATAATTGAAATCGACTCCTAGATCGGGTCATTTTCAAGATAACAAACTGAGACTTAGCATAAATGTTTAAAATATATATTTTAACTCCTAAGTTAAGTTTAAATTCGATATATTAAAATTTGGCCAATTTAGAATGAGCCAACGCTTTATATATGAAAAGATGTCCCCTTTTAGCGATTTCCCCTGCTGCAAAATACATACCTGCATTTTCGAAGTTTTTCCAGACAAAATATTGCTCGGACGAAATAGATACATATGACCTTTTTTGTTGAAAAATACCTCCCCTACACGGTGATATTTTTTATTTTCCTCTATCTTCATTTCAGCTCGAAATATTAAGGATAATCAAAAAAAAAATGATAATCGATTTTTTTTTTGACTTTGGGAAATCGATAGACTGGTAAACATATTTTTATGTTAATCTACATACTTGAATGTACTTATAAAAAAAAATCAGCCGTATTGTAAATTACTGGAACTTTTGGTCTAAAATTACCTCTACCGACTGGCCTAAAACTAGAAGTGTGTAGTTCAAATCATATCACGTTTATTTCTCTAAACATTTCCCTAGCATTACAACGTACTTAAAGTAATTAGAAAATTAAAACCCACATGGGAACTTGGCATGTGAGTGGGATTGAATCTGGCAAGATGTAAAGAGCAATACAAAATAACTACTCAATTCATAAAATAAAAATTAAATACACAAAATTAAGCAAACAAAAACACACTTTCTCAATTATTTGGCAGCAAAAATGAAAAGAAAAAGTTCTGTATATAATATAATATATACTTAATAAATCATATATATTATACTTGCCGGCAGCGAGGGCCGAAATCGCCGATAAGTCGACGGTTATTTGAGGTATGTACCTAAGTCAGGCTATATTACCCAACAACCCAACTGAAACCTTACAAATCAGTACACAGTCGGGCCTACAGTTGTTTATGTTATCCTACTTCGAAAATCAGGAAGTTCTTAATTACCCTTAAACGGCCAGACTAGTGTTAATGAAATTTTGTTTCTTATGTGGTACATCTACGGAAATGCTAAATCATTTTGTCTCAAACCTACCACATTTTTAATAAAGTAAATAAAGACGCTTTTACTACAGAATTTTTGAAAGTAATAGGGAGATTGAGGTTTAACATCATTTTTAAAATTCTCTGTTAGAAATTATTATTTATAGTCCGTTGGAAATAAAACACACTGATTTTGGTGAAGTTTTTTGACCATCGAATTTATATGGCTAGAAAGTTACTTTAAGGTGTGAAAATTGAAATAATGAAAGTCCGAACGCATTAAATTGGCCGCTAGGCATTTCACGTGACATAGTGTGACCGCGGTGTGAAAAGGCCTTAAATGCATAAACTTTGAGAAGGATGGCTTTATGCTATTCAGTAATTTCGACCTTGTATTGCACACCCTAAAACATTATTATTGTTACATTTAAATTAAACGTGGCCACGTAGCCAAATAGTAGAAAGTATATATCAAATACTACCTGCAGTAGTATTTCAAATGTATGGGTTTAAAATGTGTTTTAGTTTGATGTTTTACATTTATTTGTAACTAAATATTCAGATTTTGTATTATTGTTTTTATTTGGTCAATGTGTATATTTTGTTGTTCATATAGTTTTGGATCTTTTAACTTTGTAATTTAGTATAATTTAATCTATTAAAGTTGCCTACCTGGCGGACGACCTTTAAATGGTCATGCCATAAAGTGTGATATTATTTTGGTTACTGTAGTTATTAGTTTTGTTTCTTTATAATGTATTATTATATTTGGATATTGTTATTTTGTTTCTTTCATTATGTAAATAAGTATTTAATAGTATTTTTTGTAAACTTGAAAAATGTTTGTAATAATAAACACACTTTTATTATTATTATTATTATATATCAAAAGCCAAACTTGATTAATATTTATTCTAATAAAAGTTAAGTAATGGTTTGAATAATTTTGCAGTAAACGACTCACTTTAATTTAGCTCTATTTCGCTGAATAACGACAGTTTTATTTCATTCTTAAAAGAGCTGGAAATAGTTTCCGGGTCTAAACAACGAGGGCGGAAACCACAGCAATAGTAAATATTTATGTTGTGTTTTCCAGCGCTGAAAGCAGAAAATATTTTGCTATTTCCTCGGAATTAAGGTTGACAGGAAGTGACGCGATACATTGTTTGATGACGTTGCTTCCTGTCACGGAAATGCGAGTATTTTACAACTATCCCAACTTCACACAAACTGTATTTGGAGGTTATGCGTTCACCGCATTCGAACAAATATGCGAAATAGTCTAGATGGAAAAACATATTCGAAAACATAAAGTCGTTGAATTTGATCTTATCTGTATAAATAGCACCCAATATCTAAATTACGATATTTTGTTGTAAAAATACAAAATGGCAAACCGTATGAAAACCAAAGACCTATAGTATATTGTGGAATATTTCTCATTTTTATGTGTTGTGCTTGGATTTAATGTTGATAAACTTACAATATTTTACCCTTCCTTTAACCGGGATTGTCCCGGTTTTTAGTCAAAATATACGGTGTCCCGAAAAGTGGTTTCGGGACGCTCAAAAGTGCCGGAATTAGGTTTTAAGTAGATTTTATGAAATTTTATATATCTTTTTTTATTTCACTTGATTAAACGAAATACGATATGATAAAATGAATCATCTGACGAAATGTAAACATTTTGTTTGAATACTATTGAAATGTCTGATCTATATAAAAATAAATGTGATTGGCATTTTGTGAAGACAATACGAAAACCAACTTTGGTTTAGGAGTTTAAAATCCTAGTTGAAGATTTTATACAACTACAAATTGGACTGTGTAGAATTTTATAATTACGTTTCAAGAAGGCTGGAAGCAGTGAAAAATTTCCCTTTCTCTGAGAACAATTAACCCCATCTAGAAACACTCGTAATATTTAAAGCTTATGTTAATGAAGTCATATTACATTTTGTGTTTCTCGTTTTTATCAATAGGCTATAATCAGGGAATCAGGCTTACAAAATGTATTAAAAAACCATAAATTTCTATAAAAATGCAAATATATTTTATGATTTAAAAACTTGGGTACATTGGGGGTAGGGGCCCGGCTGGTTTGTCCCGATTTTCTCCCGAAATGATTTGGTCCCCCTACCTTAGCTCCACCGAAAAGTTAATTAGTCAGATTTTCAAAAATTAGAGATTGATCGCAAACACGGGTTTTTGTTTATCTAATTACAATTGTTAAGATAATCAGCTTGAATTTCGTACCAAACCCCTTTTCCTGATCACAGAAAAAAAAACACCTAGTTAAATAGTTAAGTGGAGAGAGAGGTTTTAGACAGTCAAAGTACTTTCTGTAAGGAAATGAAGAAAAGAGGAGCAGATGCTGACAGTTCTAGAAAAAGGAAGCTGTAAGAATAACTTTAAGTATTCTAACAGAGCATTTTACAATAAATCTTTTGATCATGAGCAAAAGGGACATTCCCAATTGTGATCGATGCAGAAAGGAGGAGAAAGAATAGCTCCGAAGGGCAGTCACATTAGACATGAGCCAAACCCCTTTTTCCTGATCACAGAAAAAACACCTAGTTAAGTAGTTAAATGGAAAGAGAAGTTTTAGACAATCGAAGTACTTCCTGTAAGGAAATGAAGAAAAGAGGAGCAGATGCTGACAGTTCTAGAAAAAGGAAGAGGTAAGAATAACTTTAAGTATTCTAATAGAGCATTTTACACTAAATCTTTTGATCGTGAGCAAAAGGGACATTCCCAATTGTGATCGATGCAGAAAGGAGGAGAAAGAATAGCTACGAAGGGCAGTCACATTAGACATGAGCCAAACCCCTTTTCCTGACCACAGAAAACACCTAGTTAAGTAGTTAAATCGAGAGAGAAGTTTTAGACAATTAAAGTACTTCCTGTAAGGAAATGAAGAAAAGAGGAGCAGATGCTGACAGTTCTAGAAAAA
>JAGFPH010003428.1:86246-104932 GCA_018207615.1 Philaenus spumarius | reverse complement strand
CGCCAACCCCCGTATTGGGAGAATTTTCAATACACAGAGCAATGCGTCCGCTTTAAAATATTAGTGATTATTACGTAGAAAGGTTCAAAAATAAAAATAAAGTAATTTCTTCTCATTTAGGCTATAAATATAAAAAAATAAAAGTTCATCTCCTAGCATACAAAATTTGCTTAGCAGTGAACGTGTTAAGAGTGAGGTAAACATCCACTAGTTCGTTTGAAGAACGTGTCACATTAGAAAGCGGGGTGGGAAAATGTTTTTTTTTCTCCACTTACGCCCTTTCCCCACACCCCCGACCCATCGCGCCAGGACGAGGCCAAAAATGTCAGGATTCATGCCGATATCTGTATTTACAGCTGATTTCATACTTTGAAACAATTTGTAGGTTAAGTTTGCGTTTAGAAGTAGGCCTAAACAATGCTGGTTCTTTTAATCTTTATTATAACTCATATTACACTGATTTGAATGAAAAACCCGAACCACAAAACAAATAACAAAAACAATAACTAAATAACTAAATTGTAAGTTATGTTTATTACGCTACCCTTATGTACATTTCGATGACATGGTCATCATCCTCAGAGGTTTTTAACACTATTTGTTTTTGTTCCTTGTTTTGTGGTTCGGGGTTTTTATTCAAATCAGTGTGATTTTGTCGCCACAGTGCTCTTTTATTTGTTTAACTCATATTATGTCATAATCTTAATAATATAATTTACACATTTACTATTACTTTCTAACTTTGCTTAGGTTATACTTAATATCCATCTGGCTGTAGCTAGGGGGTCGGCGTGTCAAGCACGCAGAAGGCCCCTGTAGTTCTATAGGAATGAGTTATAAACAAGTTAAAAATGTCAACGTTAAATGCAACTTAGTACTCTGATTTGAAAATGTTATTTCACGCCATTAAACAAGCAAATAACCTTCAAACAAGAATTGCTACGAATTTATTTTGTACAACAACCTTTGTAAATGAATTGTGGCATCCAAGCGTTTTAATAAAGTCCAGACATTTCATACCACGTCCAAGATGTATTACAGAATTTATGTCAATTTATTTTAGGGAGTAACGGAACCTCAAGTGAAAGTTAAAATGGCGTCTAATGACACGAGATGTCCTTACTGGTGTCACGTCGCGTTAAAACATTCAAACACGTTCTGACGTAAAGTTTAAAGAATTTGTTAACTGTAAATAATTGCTCTACAATCGTGTTACACTGTGTTACTATTTGTATGCGTCATTAAACATACAATTTGTTTGCAGTTATCTTTAGCTAGCAAAATTTGCGCTTTTTACACGTTATACTCAAGTAGTACAGAACCAATATCAATAAAATTTAATTCCAATTATACTTTCTCGTAATCTGGAAGTATACATTAAACTGAGTCTAAAAACACAAACCATTTCTACGACAGACAAATATTACTGAAATTACGAGAGAAATTTCGATTTTCACTGTGTTTGCATTAAAGAAAAGAAACGTAACACTTCACTGACAACAAAGAGATAAAATGATAACAATTGTTAACAAAATAGAAGGCATAACATTATAGAAAATGTTTGATACAAATTTACGGGAAATGTTTTTACTCTGAGTAAAGGGCGCATAAGCCGTTCAAAAACGGTAGACTCTTCAGCACGTTCTGCGGTCTCCGAAATGAAGTCTTCACCGGACATCTTTAAAAATCAGTAATACGTCTTTGAGAATAATGTTTAAAACTGGTCAACCTATCAAGTCTTTTGCGCCTAAGGCTACGGCCACGCTAGACGACCTGGTCGCCGCGACCTGATCGCGGAGATTTTTTTTATCTACGACCTGGTCGCGAGTAGGTGAAACACTTAGCGAGAGTCGCAGTAACACAATTGCAAAAGATGACTTCTTTGAATGAGGATATGATTGCTAGTGATTGCAGAATATCTTCTGAATAATTTGCATGTTTTCTTGCTTCAATTGTCTTATTAAGAATGCCTTAACAAAATAAAAGAGTACATTATTTATGTTGAATAAAAACCTAGCATAAGCTTTTGGCTTTTAGTCTTAGCTCTAGCTTTCGTTATTAAGTCAAAGCTTTTAGTCTTAGCACTAAGTACTTAATATTTGTTTAATTGCTTAAATCAAATAAAATTCTATTAAATAATGGATACTAATTAACTCATACACCGCCCTTTGCTTATACGAGCTAGTCAAATATCAAATACGCCACCGTAAGCTTTATTCGTAACTTTTTATAGGCCTAATCAATTAATCACTAAACGGTTTAAAACTTTGTATAGGAACTCCATTTTATATAGTTTTTTATACAAATATTGTTTATATGTACCTATACATTTATTAAAATCACTTGAATATTTTAAAAGAAATTCAGTTTTTACGGAAGACATGTACCGTACACTTTCATATATTGAAAACGCGTGTTCAGTAAAAGTAAAACCCCATTTTCTCTAAAAATATTTACCAGATTTAAATAAAATTAATACTAGATATAAACAATATATGTATAAACATACTATACAAGAATGAAGTTCCTGTGCCAATTTTTAGACCGTTTAACGATTAGGCCTATAAAAATATACGAATAATATTTACGGTAAAACGTGTTTGACTGCCTCCAACTCGCCTGTGAGCTATTGTGAAAATTTGGAGAGTTATTGTGCGTGTGCCCACAAAAACACCTGTCAAAACAAATAACATTACAGACATTCTAAAATGATTGAAAAACGTTTTTTCATAATTTCTTAATCTTTAGTGACAGCACTAAAACACCTAAAATAGGCCTTTGAACGTTTAATGAATGCACCCACTTGATTCTATTTCCCCTTTTTTACTTTGCGAATTTAATAAGTATAAAGTTGTGTAATAAAATTATAATAGGCCTAATAACTTTCCTTCTTTATTCTTCTCTTCATTTGTCAAAAGGAATAGTTCTGAAAACACTGAACTAGAATCAAAGTGCACATAAAGCAGGTGGAGTAGAGAAGGGTATGGGAGCAACATGTAGCGACCTGTCGCCAAGCGTGGCCGGCTCCATTATATAACATGGGGAGCGCATGTGTAGCCGCGACCAGAATACGCTCCCGGTCGCGTTCTATTTGTTGTCGCTGGTCGCGGGTCGCCTAGTGTGGCCGTGTCTCTATCATTCAATGCATTCCACTTTTTTTCTTTGTCGCAGCGTCCAGGTCGCGGCGACCCGGTCGCCTAGCGTGGCCGTAGCCTTAGAGTTAGCATTGAACTATAGAAACCCTGGGTTTATACAGATCTAGCTGGCTCGATCCGGCTTTGCACGGATAGACAAATCAAAGTTAAATGTATAATAACAAAAAATATATTATATCAATAAATATAAACTGCACTATGTATTTCTTATGGGGTTGTTTAGTAACTTTGACCCCCCAAACCTCACCTGAAATTTCGATTCTTTAAAAACCCTTTCTTAGCGAGCAAATAGGGCCCTAGAGGAAGCTACATACTAAATTTCATTCCAATCCGTTCGGTGGTTTTGGAGAAATCGTGATTTAGTAACTTTGACCCCCAAATCCCTTCTAAGATTTTGAACTTTTTGAAAATCTTTCTTAGGGGCACCTACGGCCCTAAAGGAAGCTGCATACCAAATTTCATTCCAATCCGGTCGCTGGTTTTGGAGAAATCGTGATTTAGTAACTTTGACCCTCCAAACCCCTCTAAGATTTCAAATTTTTTGAAAACCTTTCTTAGAGAGCACCTAGAGGAAGCTGCATACCAATTTCATTAAAATCCGTTCAGTAGTTTTAGAGAAATCATGATTTAGTAACTTTTACCCCCCCAAATCAGGCCTAAAATTTAGAATTTTTTAAAAACCTTTCTTAGTGAGCACCTATGTCCCTAGAGGAAGCTACATACCAAATTTTGTTCCGATCCGTTCAGTAGTTTTTGAGAAATCGTGATCAGTGAGTCAGTGGATTTGGCTTTTATACATATAGATGTTTGGTTTTATATGGAAGTCAAGTACAGTACACCTAAACGGTTTCGTCAACAAGCAAACAACAGGTTTTCTTCGATTTCATCGTCTTGGACCTCAACACAGTGAGCGCGTAACAGTATGGTTCGCTGTATCTTGGAATGGCATACTGGGTCCTTATTTCGTTGGAGCTGTTACTGTAAACCAGATACGTTACTGAGAGAACAGCCTTCGACCATTTGTAAGAGATCTGAAGATAGTTTGTCGTGCTAGCAATCTGGCTATTTGTTCCTAGTGAGTCCAACAAGATGGCGTCACCAGTTACACCGCAATAGCCACTATTGCTTTACGTGAAAGAAAATTTGTCAAACGATTTTCCGATGAATAAACTTCCCATTTCCATCCCACTAGCCTGACCATTCACCACTTTTCGCTTATGTTTGTGCAATGAAGAAGGGAAACATGTTTTAAAATGAGCCATCTAGTACCATTGCGGACCTTCGTGTAGAAATCACTGTATGTAACAATTAATTCTCACTGGCAAGATCTGATGCCTCATTAAGATTGCTTCTGATATTCGTCTGTTCTTCTTTCATTTCATTTATAGCTTCCATCATATTTTCAAGTGTGAAACTCACCCCTAATTGACGAAACTAATTAAACATTTTTCTTCCGTTCAACAAAACAAGCACCTCCACACTAGTATTTCAGAAGTGACAGACTCCAAATCACCCTTGTTGGTGTTCTGGCATATGCCATGTAACACCTTTTTACAATCGTCGCGAGCTATCTTTGCTTGTTAGTGACAGTGCAGACTCCACAGCTTGACGACATTATTAGATTTTATACAATTAAAAAACTTCGCCCCTTGATCGCTTCACTCACCTACCACCACAGCACCTCCACATCTAAACTCACGGTGAAACAAACGATTAATTGTACACGCGCTCGATCTGTCAAGCGGTGTGTTTAAAATGAACACACATATACATTTGACAACAGACCTTTCTTTTTAGCGAATTTCCATAGGAAAAATGGGCTATTGCAGTGGCCCTTATGGTAAGACCCAAGGTCGGGAGTAGCGAATGAGCACCGATCATGGTCCCCAGAACACGTTAAAAATCATATATATGTATACATGTGTTCGCACTCTAGCGGCCGCATTTTAAGTCCGATTTGGTTCAAATTTGGTACACAAACAAAATCCAACAATTGGAAGCACGTTTTTTGACCGGAAGTAACTATTTTTTGACATTTTCCCTACGGGAATGAATTTTATTTTGAGTTTTTTCTACCAATATAAATGTAGGATGTTATTCTGTACATTTAGTTTTTTACGCTACCTTATAGCTCACTTGGTTCCCCCAAAATCGATCGAAACGTAAAATACCATAGAAGTACCCGGTTCAAAGCCACGTGGCGGATTCTACCATGGGGTTGGCGTGCGAAGCACGCAATGCATTGTGTATTGAAGATTCTCCCAATACGGGGGTTGGCGTGCGAAGCACGCAATGCTTTGTGTGTTGAAGATGCTCAAAATACGGGGGTTGGCGTGCGAAACACGCAATGTTTTGTGTGTCGAAGATACTCCCAATATTCGGAATGGCGTGCGAAGCACGCAATGCTTTGTGTATTGAAGTTACTTCCAATATGCGGAATGGCGCGCGAACCATTTTGTAGCTATTCAGCACCGTCGCGAATAGACCTATTTCCCAAATTGTTGTTTGAAACCCTGAAACATAGGCCTATAAATTTAATTTTTGAAATTTGCTCAACTCACGTCAGTGGTTCAGCTGCATGGTCGAATTATTTATAATCATATTACATAGAAGATAGTAACGAAAATACAGTAGATATATAACGATTAACCAAACTCGACCCACCATTGTGTGACGTCACATTGCAAGATTTATACTTTAATTAAATGCTCTTCTAGCAGAGATTTCAGTTGGCAAAGAATCCCTGGATTTACAGCGACTTTCATTGCAAATTGTTTTTGTACATTCCGAATAAAACTGGAGCAAATATCCTTTAAATTGCTACCGGATGTATTAAACTTCGTTAAAATGGGTCAGACAGTTTCTTAACCGACGTCTATGTTCACCTTTTACTCCAAAATAGTCGTGTTATCAATCTCAATCAACGTTGAATATAAATTATTATTATTTTTGATAAAACATAAGGTCTAACGGTACTTAAACATTGGCGTGCGGATCGTCAATCTTTTCCTGTTTATTTTAACTTGAGTAGAACCAAAGGTATGAATCGATATCCAAATTATAATGGGCTTTAATATCCATAATATGATTACCTATAATGAGCATTCATATATACACTATAATAAGATACTATATACGTATCCATTTTATAATAATCTACAATATCCATACTGTAATAGGATCCAATACATACCTGTACTATAAAAAGGTACATACCCATTACCTATCCCTATAATAATAAGCTAAAAAATTCATATACAGGGTGTCCAGTAATAACGGGATAAAACTTCGGGGAATTGTTCTAAGGGTCAAAATAAGAAAAAAAGTTCATATAACATAGGCCCGAAAACTCTTCGTTTCCCAGATATTCGCCATTTTGTTGTACAAAATAATTCATATACGAGAACGGTTTGACTGATTGAGTTCAAACTTGGCATGAAACTTAACCTAACAATGATATATCTCAAGAAAAGTAATCGATACTATCGAATCATAAGTTTCAAAATGGCGACGGTTTGAAAATTGCAAACCTAAATAACTCACACACCGTACATTTTAACGAAAAATGTCAAGACACCTTTTTTGTAGTACTTTTGATTCCCTATCGGATGGTGAACTGTAAAAACAATCGGATGAAAAACTATCGGATAATAGTTAAGTTATGTGTAATAATTGGTTTGTTCAACCCGACATCCTATACCAACACAGAAACACAGCAATATAGTACGTACATTTGCTGTCATTGTCTTTAACTTAGCTATTATCCTTCATCCGATTGTTTTGACAGTTACACCATCCGATAGGGAATCAAAAGGGCTACAAATTTGAGTAATTTGGGTTATTTGAATTATTTTGTACAAAAAAACGAAATGGCGGATATCCGGAAAACAAAGCTTTTTCGGGCCTATGTTTATATGAACTTTTTTCTTATTTTGACCCATAGAACCATTCCCCGAAGTTTGATCCCGTAATTACTGGACACCCTGTTTATATACTCTATAATGAGCTACAACATCCATACTATCCCATACCAGAAACATTTACATTAATCGAAGTATTTATCAGAAGATATTGCTAATCCATGGTAAGAATCGTTTGCTAATCTTCGTCAGAAAATTTTGCAAATCCTTAGTCAAAAGGTTACGGAAAGTCTGGTGCGGAATTTTTGCTAAGTTAAAAATATTGGTAGGTATTGATTAAAATAATTGGCCAAACAGGAATTAAAATATTTTGCTAAGCTATGGTTACACAATATGCTAAACAAGATTCGTCGAAACAATTTTTTGTGTCTTGGTCGGAAAACTTTGATAAACATTGGTCAACATAATTTTTCAAACATAGATCGAAACATTTTTCTAAGCAACAGTTACAAAATATTGCTAAGACTGAACAATTTGCTAAATATTTTCCAGAAGATTTTGCTAGGCACAAAGTATAATGTTTTTCTAACCAAAGTAAAATATTAAAACAGTATATTGATCTCAAAATTTTGCTAAGGCAGTCAGAACTCTTTGCTAAGCAATGATTAAACCTATTTGGTAATAATTGGCCAAACAAATTGCTATGCGTGAGTTAATCAATTTTATGAACAAATAGTCAGAAGTCAATAGTCAATGAACAGCAAATTTTGTACCCTCAACTCTTAAATTTGTTCCTATTTACTTAAAACTGTACGAAACAGTGGTTTTTTAGTGACGCAGTAGTTTTTGAAGAAAAACGGAACATTTACAGGCATCTAAGTCGATAGTGTTGTCACTCTTATCTTATCTGTCTCGGAGAGATAACGGTCCGCCGTAGCATCGCCGGCAGCGACCTGCGACTGACCTATCTCAACTAACATAACGAACCACTTTCATTCGGTTACTCAATCCTGTCGGAGTGGTGTGTGTTTATAAAATGGATTTGCCCTTAAATAAATTTGAACTGTACGAGCTATGTAAGTGTAAAGTATGGTGTGTTTCTTTTGAAGTGATAACTTTGTTCCTGAAATCTCGCGTTACGCAACTTTTTTGCGTAGACACAAATCAGATCGTGGAGAGGGAATAGACGATACATAGTACATAATAATACGTTATTATAATTATTATCAAATTAATATATTATAATGATATTATATTATAAATAAATAATTTGCGAAAAATAGTGACCATTATAATGTAAGCATTATTTATTTAGTGACTAATGATTTTGAGTGAGGTATTAGTGTGTACACTCTACATAGAATTCTAAGAATAATTCAATATATAAGGGATAGTTATAATAATAATTATTATAATTGTGCGTTTTAAGTTTTGTAAAGAAGATTGATTTGTGTCTAACTGAAGTAAGTTTAGACAAAATTTTAAATTTTGACAAAGTAATATTTTACATTGTTTTATTTTACTGCAACTTATTATTACTCACTTAAGTATAAAATTTAGCTTCAAATTACAACAATGGAGGTCATACGCGTTAATGGAGTGTCTATTCCTCACATAGTAGTTTCTTCTAGGCCAGGTGGCCAATGCTTATTCTACTCTTTGGCTTTAATCGTACATGACACTGATTCACTGGGGTTTGAGGTGAGGAACAGAGTTGTTAGTCATGTTTCAAACAATTGGCACAGGAAACCATATACTTTAAAAGTAACAGGAGATATGTATTCAACAAAAAAATAATACGTTGCGGATATGAGCAAACCGGTAACTTTTGGAACCTCCTGTGAAATTCAAGCAGCATCCGAAATATTTTTTATGAATTTCAGGTGTACAGAGATGGTTATTTGTTGTGGGAGAGTTTTGGCGATCCGATTGAGGGAGTAGAGAGGCTATAAGGTTTACTGGGGAACTGACGAGAGGCCACTTTGATGTTCTCATTCCTCTCACACCTTCTTTAACTGACAACTCGATAAATATTAGTGTGGAGGAAATACAGTCAGCTTCCCAATCCCAGGTTTTAGACGATGGTGTACATCCTTATCACATGAGTGTTCATCATCATCTGATTCAGTTCGGTCGCATCCAGAACAAATACAAAAACAAAAAAAAACGAGGAAAAAAAAGACGAATCGCGTAAAAGCACAAAGGCAAGCAATAAAAAAACCACTGTCTCAAAATACACACAGAATCAGCTAAAATACTTTAAGATGTAACATTTGCTGTAGGTAACCATATTATTGCAATAGCAAAGCATTGTCCTGTCAGCTAGTAGTATATATAGACAAGTAAGCACATGGAGAGGGAATAGACGATATACATATATAATAATACGTTATTATAATATTTTATTTAATTATTATATAATAATTATAATTATTATTATAATAATTATCCCTTACATAATGAATTATTCTTAGAATTCTATGTAGAGTGCATACACTAATACCTCACTCAAAATCATTAGTCAAAAAATAAATACTGCTTACATTATAATGATCACTATTTTTTCAAAATATGATATAATAGTTTTTGACAATATATTGACTTGTGTAATTTGTTGACCTTTATTCTCCTCTAATATTAATACTCATAAAAATATAAATCGGTCATAGAAGTTATCACTTCCAACGTCTGGTCCTAAGCGCATCCAATGTTTTTTTTTTTTTTCAAAACGTAAATATTTTACCGAAAGAAAAGCTATGCGATAACGGGCATGAAATGACTCTTAGTGTAACTGATAGTCGTTGTAGGAAAAACATGTGCCGACAAGATGTTTAACTGCGAACTAACACTGGGTTGGAAAATTCTCGGTTAGGTTATGATAAGGTTTTGATGTTCGTTTATTGTTGGAGTCGCAAACTCACTACTCAAGATTAAAAATATTATATAAAATTTTTCTTTTTCATTATTTATCAACTACAGTTTGTATCAATTTTGGTTATACAAGTCTATATGGGAAAAATAAAGTTGGGGGCACATAACGGATTTGGAACAAACCTAACAACAATAAACTTTGCTAACCAATGCTCAGAAAATATTGCTAAACTTCGGTTAAAATGATTTGCTACGCATCAATCTAAACATTTTGCTGCGCAATGGTCGAACAATTTTGGTAAACTTTAATTAGATTTTTACGCAATTAATTTTCAGATTAACTTTACTAAACCTTAGTCCGAAAATGTGGTAAGCTATGGTAAAAAGTAGTTTTTAAACTTATATAACATTTTAACTGTGTAATATTAAAATGTCGAACTGTACATGCTTAAAGCTATAAAGTTCCGAATTTGTACTTTGCTTCCCGCTTTAACAGTTTAAGAGAGCTAATACTGATCAATTTAAAAATGCTCACAGATAAACTCAAGTGTTTGTCTATTCACAATTAAAAATATTGCTTCAACATTAATTGAAAATAATTTGCTCGGCTTGGATCGATATTTTGCAAAATTTTTATGAAAAGTTAAATACGTGTGAGACGATTTTTCTAATCAAAAATAAAAAAACTAATTTTTACCATTGAACGCCGAAAAGTAAAGTAAATTTCCAAATATTGAACACTACAATTTAATTGCCTTCTAGAAAGTTCAAAATTTAAAGTGTTCTTCCAGATTAATAACATAAATGATCCATAACGTAAATACACCTTATGCAAAATAAGGTCAGTTGGTTACGTTAGGTTGTAGTCAGTTGGTCAGTGGTTATAGTCAGTTGGTGTTCTGACTATAATATATGCTTTCACTGAAGGGGAACAAACAGCCTTTAATTTAGGACAAGAACAAATTACAGTCGCCTAGAACAATATTAAAAACACAAACAGGCTGGTTCACACGGTGTCTACAGTTAGATGATTTGACGTAATAGTGTTAACAACAGTAGTCTACTTTTACTGACAGGTTTGTTAGCTATTTTGTAGTTTTCCTTTAGACCAGTCGGTGTAGGTTACAACTACCAGTAATTTGCAATACGGCTGATTTTTTTTATAAGTATCTTAAAGTATGTAGATTAAAATAAAAAAAAGTCTACTAGTCTATCGATTTCCCAAAGTCGAAAAAAAATCGATTATCATTTTTTTTCGATTATCCTTAATATTTTGAGCTAGAATGACGATAGAGAAAAATAAAAAATACCATCGTGTAGGGGAGGTATTTTCCAATAAAAAAGGTCACGTGTATTTATTTCCCCCGAGCAATGGTTTGTCTGGAAAAAATTCGATAATGCAGGTATGTATTTTGCAGCAGGGAAAATCACTTTAAGTTGAAATCTCATTCATATATAAAGCGTTGGGTCATTCTAAATTTGCCGAATTTTAATATATCAAATTAAAACTTGACATAGGAGTTAAAATATATATTTTAAATATTTATGCTGAGTCTCAGCTTGTTATTTTGAAAATGACCCGATCTAGAGCCACTTGACTTATCATTGGGTTTCTCGATTTTAGGAGTACCGGACTCACGAACTCATTTTAAACGGCTGCAGTTTGGAAAATTTTCAAAATATCAACCTAAAAGTTTTTTTACAAGTTAAACATATAGATTCAAACTAGATCAAGGAGTATAAACCTTTTTTATTATTTACTTTTAAAAGCACAACTAACTTAAAAAAGTATAATTTTTCCTTTTTAGATTTTTCATCAAAACGCTTTAGTTGATCAGCTGCAGATTAGTCATTTTTTTAAATACAGTTTTTAAAATAAGTATAACAAAAAGCAATTGTGTAACTTCTGTACCAATTTTTAAATCGATATGTTCAAAAATGTCGAAAATGGATTCGTTGAATCCAAAAGTGTTATAGTTAAAACGAGATAGGTAAAACAGAAGACTATTTTCAAGCGCCTCGTTTTAAAATATAACAACAACAAAATCGTTCATACTTACTAAGAATATTTATACGGGTGTACTCAATTTGTAAAACAAATTTGATGTTGATATTCCAAAAATTTACGAAACTGTAATAGATTAAAATTAGTTCGTGGGTCCGGTACTATTAAAATCGAGAAACCCATTAATAAGTCAAGTGGCTCTAGATCGGGTCATTTTCAAGATAACAAGCTGAGACTCAGCATAAATGTTTAAAATACATATTTTAACTCCTATATCAAGTTTCAATTCGATATATTTAAATTGAGCCAATTTAGAATGAGACAACGCTTCATATACGAATAGATTTCAACTTTCAGTGATTTCCCCTGCTGCAAAATACATCCCTTCATTATCGAATTTTTTCCAGACAAACCAATGCTCGGAGGAAAGAAGTACATATGACCTTTTTTATTGAAAATACTTCCCCTACACGGTGGTATTTTTTATTTTTCTCTATCTTTATCTCAACTCGAAACATTAAGGATAATCGAAAAAAAATTATAATCGATTTTTTTTTCTGACTTTGGGAAATCGATGGACTGGTAAACTTTTTTTTATGTTAATCTACATACTTTAATGTACTTATAAAAAAAAAATCAGCCGTATTGTAAATTACTGGAACTTTTGGTCTAAAATAATCCCTACCGACTGGCCTACTTGTATTTGCTCTCAAAATAAATATTCCTATCTAGCTGTCGTAACCGACTACACTCGGGTTAAGGCCCTGCCAAAGTAGAGCTAATCACGCCTAAGTCTAATGTTAACCTAAAACATTTTCGTATCAACATAATTTGTTCGTGTCCGTTTTACAAAAGACTTGAACGCGATGCTTTTACTTTTTTGAAAATCAAACTATTTCCTCCGTTTCAGCTAACTCTACTCTCACTTTAAATTTCAGTTACAAAAATGTCCATTACTTCAACCAAAAATAACCTCTGATGTATATTAAACCAAAGGTGGAAACTTTAGAAAAACGTAACTGCACAAACTTATGTCATAATTATCTCTTTATTATAGAAAACAATTCCTGCGAGTTTTTCATTCACGCATAAACTCTGATCCTAACGGGCATGCGTCAGTTCACCACCCGATCCAAATGCCTCTGACCCAGTACGCAATAATGTGTTTGCATTTGCTTCGCAGTGAGTATAGTTCGGAAAGTAAGCAGTTAAGCCGAGGGTCACCGTTGGGGTGGGTGAGCGAAGCGAATACAATTACAGGCGGATCGTTATAGTTATATTGTTATTTTATTAATTTCGACTTTACGAAGGACAAATTCATTATGCAATAGTGTTTTTAAAATAATTAAATATTACATAGAGCATACGAAATATTAACACTGTTTTGCTTAATAATTCTCTATTGAGCTTGCTTCTATAAAAATAATCCGACCAAGCAGCTGGACCGCTGACGTGAGTTGAGAAAATTTCCAAAATTAATTTCATATGCCTATGTTTTTAGGGTTTCAACCAACAATTTTGGAAATAGGTCTACTCACGAAGGCGTTAAACAGCTGTCTGTGTGTACGCAATATATTAGTAGAATTAGTTTCCTCCTAGTGGCCTCGCGAGTTTTCACCACTTGGCTTCGAACCGGGTACTTTTATGGTATTTTACGTTTTTGTCGATTGTGGGGGAACCAAGCGAGCTATAAGGTCGCGTAAAAAAACAAAATGTGCGGAATAACATCCTACATTTATATTTGTAGAAAAAAACTCTAAAAAATTTCATTCTAGTAGTAAAAATCTAAAAAAATAGTTACTTCCGGTCAAAAAACGTACTTCCGGTTGTTGGATTTTTTTGGCTAACGAACTCGTCTTAGCCACATAGACAACCAATACGTATACCAAATTTGGTCCAAATCGGAATTAAAATGCGGCCGATAGAGTGCGAACATATATATATATATATATATATATATGAATTTTAATGACACCCCAAAACGTGTTATGGGGACCATGATCGGTGCTCATTTGCTACTCCCGACCTTGGGTCTCACCATAAGGGCCACTGCAATAGCTCATTTTTCCTATGGAAATTCGCTAATAATTAAATCTAGCAATAACTGTCTCTGGTCGCAAATACTGCTTGAAGTTTAGATCCAAAATACAAACATTGTAAGTTAATGTAATTAAAAGTAATATAGCCTTACAGTATAGTGTTTCAAGTAGAGTTAAGTGTTAAATAAATGCAATGCAACAGTGAAAGTGTAACAATATTCGAACCGAATTTGGAGTGAATATCTCACACAATTCCCGCTTTATAAATAGTATTGTAAAATACCCATAATGTCGGTCGGACGTAAAATAAAGCTCTTCTGAACCAAGTGTCCGTTAAGCCCCTTTGAGTCTCCGTCAACCTATATATTGCTTATCACAGCCAACCACGTTCACTTTGTCTGAAAGTGTTAAATAATTCTACAACTTTTCCCTCCTTGTGAAAAATTAATAAATCATAACCCTTCGTTTTATATTTTGCCCTAAAGCTGAACTTTCTTTATAAATAAAACATTTTACTGTTGCGCTGAAAATCTTTAAAACAAATTCTCCTAACGAAACGTAGACCCGTCTTTTACCGATAAAAAGGGTTAGTTAGGCGAATTCATTAAAATTGTATATTTACTTAAAAGTAGGAACGTTAATGTGGCAGTCGAAATGAGCGTTGGTGATTTGTGAGAAAACGTAATGGCGAGTCACGAGGCAATGTGGGAGAGTAGTGGAAGTAAGTGGAAGTAGGGTAAGCAAGAATGTAGAAGAGAAAAGGGAAGGTAGTAACGAGGGCAGGAATAGGGATAGAAAAAGAGAACGAAGAAAAGTGAAATAGTGTGGGATAGGAGAATAATTCGACCACGCAGCTGAACCGCTGACGTGAGTTGAGCAAAATTCCGAAATTAAGTTTATAGGCCTATGTTTTAGGGTTTCAACAAACAATTTGGGAAATAGATCTATTCACGACGGTGCTGAACAGCTGCAAAATGCTTCGCACGCCATTCCGCATATTGGGAGTAGGCTATCTTCAATACACAATGCATTGCGTGATTCGCACGCCATTCCGAACATGGGAGTATCTTCAACAAACAAAACATTGCGTGCTTCGCACGTCTACCATCGTATTGGGAGTATCTTCAACGCACAAAACATTGCGTGCTTCGCACGCCAACCCCACTGTAGAATCCACCACATGGCTTTGAACCGGCTACTTCTACGGTATTTTACGTTTTGATCGATTTTGGGGAAACCAAGCGAGCTGTAAGGTTGCGTAAAAAAATGTGCAGAACAACATTATACATTTATATTTGTAGAAAAAACACTTATTCTCGTAGGACAAATCTAAAAAAAAAGTTACTTCCGGTCAAAAAACGTGCTTCCGGTTGTTGGATTATTTTGGATAACGAACTCGTCCGAGCGACATAGACAACCAACATGTGTACCAAATTTGGACTAAATCGGACTTAAAATGCGGCCGCTACAGTGCGAATACTTATATATATATATATGTTTTTTAATGACACCCAAAAACGTGTTCTTTGGACCATGATCGATGCTCATCCTTGGGTCTTACCATAAGGGGCACTGCAATAGCTTTATTTTTCCTATGGAAATTCGATAAAAAGAGGAAAAGTTAGAATGAAAGAATAAATAGTGACAGGGAGTTTTGGGAGACCGAGAAGGAGTAAGAGAGAAAAGCTTCTGTAAGAAAGTGAGTAGAGAGAATGTGGGAGTGAAAGGGGAAACATTGGTAGAAGAGGAGTGTTAAGTTGTGAGAATGAGAGAAGGCGGTTATGTCCGTAAGAAAATGGACATGCATTTGTTCTCTGACAGTTTTTGTAAAAGCCACAGTTTTCAATTTACTTTTACACAGAAAGTGCAAACGAAAATCAAATTGAAAAATTGGAACGACATCAGATGATTATGTTTACCAAACAGGGTCTTTAAAACCTGTAAAGTTTCCACTGTGTATTATTCACATTTGAAAAAAAATATAAATTTATAAGATTAAACTTAAGGGTCGGCTCTAGCTGTCGGCCATGTTGGCTGACACTCCATAAGACCAATGTTAAATTAAAATCCAAATTTTTCCTTTATTTTCGATTGGAAAATTATAAACGATACGTCATTTTAAAGCTATGGTCAATATGCATGCAAATGGCTTTTTAAAAACTAAGAAAACTATTTTGTTTAAGATTTATTAACAATTTAAAACATTGATTTTTAACATTTTTTTATGTTGTCACTATTAATTATAGCGAAAAACTACCAAGCCATTCGCCTAAAGAATTTCGTCTCCAAGATTTTAGTATTTTTTTTAAAACGCTATTTGAACAATTGCGGGTTTTAAATGGATTTAGGCTGAGCAATGTCCGTGTAACCTACCGCCTCCATAGGGTGATTTTAAATATTTTTTACGTTGTAACTATTAATTATAGCGAAAAATTACCAAGCCATTCGGATGAAGAATTTTGTCCCCAAGAGTTTGGTATTTTTTTAAAAACGCTATTAGAATAATTGCGGGTTTTAAATGGATTTAGGATGAGCAATGTCCGCGTAACCTACCGCCGCTATAGGGAGTCGCAGGTTGCTTTCTGTTTTACTAGAGCCGACCCTTAAACTTAGAACATATTTAATTTAAAACACTAAATAATCACTAAATGTAAAACTAACCATTTTAGGGCACTTGTTTGTATACGCAGTTCTTTATTTTTGATACTTTTCTCAAACCCCTATTTCAATCATCAGGAAGAAGAAACAGAGCAACAGGGAGGGTAAAAGCGTAATTCAGTCTGCTACAGTTGCAACCTCCAACACAGGTTCAAATCTAGTTACTGACTATGGATTTACTACACTTTGCTCCCCTCCCCCCATCTTCATTTGTACTAAAATTGGTTTAAAGCAAAAACATCAGAAACACAAAAAATCATACACCCCAGATATATGACTAGTTGACTCTTCCAGGAAACAATTAGTGTCTTGAATGGTTTATCTTTTGAGAGATGGGATACTGTAAGTGACAATAGAGACAGGAAATGAGATGGTCAATTAGCATTAAATCATCCATATTCTAGAGACCGTGAAAGCTATGCTTTGTCCGTACAAATAATAAGCTGCTATATTTCTTTACTGTTAATTTAATATTTCTTTTATTAAACCATACATTCGATTAATTTTTAGAAAATGATTTCCAGCAAACCTTGGTAAGGGTTCTTTATTGTTATCACTGGCGAATCCGGGTACGACGCTATATAAGGCTATACTTTATTTAAGTAACTTCTTAACTTTGAATACATTCTTATTGCCTTTGGCAAAGTATAAAATATTTTCTGGCCTATAAATAAAAATGAACACCCAAACATATATTTAGCTTCTTCGTGAAATATGAAGAAATAAAAATAAACATTGACATAAACTCGACTTCGGCACTCAACTTGATGAACAGTTTTATACTCTGCAACGGTGCTGCTCTCTGTGATCGGAATACGGAGACAACATTAAATTGACAAGTTTAGCTTTTTCATAAAACTCAAAATTAAGAAGTTTTTTTTATTTTAACGATAATTTTTTCAAGTTATAATGAATAAAATCAGTTTATTATTTAAATTTAGTTCATTTTAACTCTTAATTCAGCTCAATAAATAAATGTTTTGCCCTTTAAACGTCTTTAAATTTTTGAAAAGCTTTCTACATCTAAATTATGTACCACACACCCCTTTTACTTTCTCACTATACTATAGTATAGAGAAAGTATAGTGATCGCAAAAAAATTGATGTTGAGATTTTTGTGGAAATATCCGTTTTGGGACTCCCTGAGTCCAAAAAAGAGTTTTTTTACAAAATTTCTGTCTGTATGTCTGTATGTATACAAAGCTAGAGAGAACATTATTCGATCGATTTCGAACAAATTTGTACCAGATATGTCAATTAGGCATGTATAGATGAAAAAAGTTTTGAAAATTTTTGAAAAAAAACCCCTAAAAAATCAGTTATTTTTTTTATAAAACAACTGCTCTTAACGATTTTGATAAAATTTGGTTTATTTGTAGCCCTTAATGTACCATGCCATATGCAAAATCCGAATCTTTCTAAAAATTATAGTTTAGCTAATAATAAAACATTTTTTCGTGCATCTACACAGGCCTAATTGGCATGCTTGGTGCAAATTTGTTCGAAATCAGTCGAATAGGTTTCTCTCTAGCTAATAATAATAATAATATTTAATAGTTAGTCTCCTACTTTTATATTACCTCTCCTACCACTTCTACAATGAAGTCACAGTGAATCTGTTTAATAATTTTAATATGTTTGTGAAAAAGTATGCGCCAGTTTCTGGTACCGTTTATTATATTTAAGAATAAAAAACCTGGTATACATTTTTAAACCTTTTACTTAAACTTGTTTGCAAACATCCAGAGAAACTACACGCTTTAATCAATCATAGTTTCATGATTTAAAATTTCAGGTTGTCATACCTAACCGTAAAATTACAAAGCTCTCGCTTATCTCATGCGAAAATATTAAGTAGATTAGTTTCATTAAAATAATATTATCTACCTTATCTCGAGCATGATCAGACCGTTTGTGCTTTAGCAATGTTTTGCAGAGATAAGGCATCCATGTTAGTGATCCTAGGGGCGGATCCTGGAGGGAGGGGAGCGAGGCCATAAAATCTAACTGCCTGATCTCTAGGCCCTACGCTATATACAAATTAAATAAATACTGATTTAGTTTATGTTAATATTTGCCTGCTGGGTCCAGCTCAAAA
>JAGFPH010003428.1:45817-67032 GCA_018207615.1 Philaenus spumarius | reverse complement strand
AACGGACGGGCCGTTTACTATTGATTGTAATTTGAAATACCAAGAACTAGATGTTGAGATTACAAATTTTTACGTGTTGTTGGAGGTTACCGAATTTTCAAAATATGTAAAAATGTGTTCCCCTTATGAACATTGACAGAAAAAGAACCTTTGTTACTTATATGGATTTTTAGAAGTAAATGTCAACTATACAAAGTTGTCACGTATAAGTCCGTGTTGTTGGAACCAATGAAGAGGTTTCATTAAATAATAATAGATTGAATTCGTGGGATTTGCATGTTAACGAAGGCATCGTCTAAGGATAGTGTGCACGCTGGAGTTTGTTGCAATTGGAAATTGGAAAATGTACTTTTTTTCTATAAAAATATGTATATCAGTTCTACTTTTATGTAAAAAATTTATTTTTTACTCTCACACCTTTGAGTGTACGCTGGAATTTGTTGCAATTGGAAAATGTTATATGTAAAAAAAAACAAAACATATCAATTCTATGTTTATGTTCAAAATGTGTTTTTTTACTCTCACACCTTTCCCAATTACTTCAAAATAACACGAAAACACCATGGTACAAAAATCATTGTTTTTACTTTCTCTCTATACTATATATAGTGATATAGTGTATATACTATAGTGATTGCAAACAAAATCGATATTGAGATTTTTGTGGAAATATCCGTTTTGGGACCCTATGAGTACAAAAAAATGTTTTTTACAAAATGTCTGCCTGTATGTCTGTATGTATGTATGTCTGTATGTATGTCTGTATGTATACTAAGCTAGAGCGAAAACTATTCGATCGATTTAAAAAAAAATTGCAACAGACATGTCAAGTAGGCTTGTATAGATGCACGAAAAACGGTTTTGAAAATTTTTGAAAAACAACCCTCAAAAATCAGTTATTATTTTTTTTATAAAAAAACGGCTCTAACGATTTTGATACAATTTGGCTTATTTGTAGCATTTAATTTACCCTACCATATGCAAAAAGCAGCATATTTCTAAAAATTTTCGTTTACCTAATAATAATAATAATAATAAATGAATTTTGGAGGTTTTTGGCTATAAAGAGAGTTGTTTTTCAAAAATGCTCAACAACTTTTTTCGTGCATCTATACAGGCCTAATTGACGTGTTTGGTGCAAATTTGTTCGAAATCGATCGAATAGTTTTCTCTCTAGATAATAATAATAATATTTATTAGTTAATCTCCTACTTTAATAAATCACCTCTCCTACCCGACCTACAATTATGAAGTCACAGTGAATCTGTTTAATAATTTTAATATGTTTGTGTGAAAGTATGTGCCAGTTCCTCGTACAGTTTATTTACTTTATATTTATGTATGAAATGTAGGCTTGTATGCAATCAGTTAGTAGTTATTGTATAATATGTTTGTGAGGAAGTATGTGCCAGTTCCTGTTACCGTTTATCTATTTATATAAAAGCCAAAACCCACTGACTCACTGACTCACTCATCACGATTTCTCAGAAACTACCGAACGGATTGGAATGAAAATATGTATGTAGCTTCCTCTAGGGCCATAGGTGCTCACTAAGAAAGGGTTTGAAAAAATTCGAAATTTTAGGGGGGTTTGGGGGGATCAAAGTTATTAAATCACGATTTCTTCAAAACTACCGAACGGATTGGAATGAAATTTGGTATGTAGCTTCCTCTAGGGTCTTAGGTGCTCACTAAGAAAGTGTATGAAAAATTTAGAAGTTTTAGGAAGGATTTGGGGGGATAAAATTTACTAAAATCATAATTATCAAAGTTGTTAAAAAACGATTTCTTTAAAACTACCGAATGGATTGGAATGAAATTTGGTATGTAGCTTCCTCTAGGGCCATAGGTGCTCACTAAGAAAGGGTTTGAAAAAAATCTGAAATTTTAGGGGGTTTGGGGGAATCAAAGTTGTTAAAAAACTATTTCTTCAAAACTATAGAATGGATTGGAATGAAATTTGATATGTAGCTTTCTCTGGGCCATAGATGCTCACTAAGAAAGTGTTTGAAAAAATTCGAAATTTTAGGGGGGTTTGGGGGGATCAAAGTTATTAAAAAATGACTTCTTCAAAACTACCGAACGGATTGGAATGAAATTTGGTATGTAGCTTCCTCTAGGGCCGTAGGTGCTCACTAAGAAAGGGTTTGAAAAAATTCGAAATTTTAGGGTGGGTTTAGGGGGGATCGAAGTTATTAAATCACGATTTCTTCAAAACTACCGAATGGATTGGAATGAAATTTGGTATGTAGCTTCTTCTAGGGCCATAAGTGCTCACTTAGAAAGGGTATGAAAAAATTCGAAATTTTAGGAGGGGTTTGGGGGGATCAAAGTTACTAAAATCATAATTTCAGATCTTTTATTATTATGACAATAGTGCTTTAATTATTTAATATCTATATATATAAAAGCCAAATACCACTCACTGACTGAACACTTAAAAAGAATACAATTACGTTAAAAAGACTGAAAATACCAACCACCACGGGCAACGCCGTACGGGTCAGCTAGTTTACTTTATATTTATGTATGAAATGTAGGCTTGATTGCAATCAGTTAGTAGGCATTGTATAATATGTTTTTGTCAATACGTATATCATATGTTATATAGAATAGGCCTGAATTTTCGGTCCCGGACACCTTCCTTTTGCTCAATTTTGTCTAAAATATAAAATTTTGAATCTTTAAATGTATTTTATAAAGAGAAGAAATGACATTTCTCACTAGCTTAGATAAATTCGAAAGCAAGCCAATCAATCAATAATTACTACCGTGATCATGTACAACAGCGGAAATAAGCTTAACTCTACTGTTATAGTTAAACTAACTGACCCGTACGGCGTTGCCTGTGCTGGTTGGTATTTTCAGTATTTAACGTAATTGTATTCTTTTTAAGTGTTCAGTCAGTGAGTGGTATTTGGCTTTTGTATATATAGATCTTAAATAATAAAAGCACTATTGTCATAATAATAAAAGATATGAAATTATGATTTTAGTAACTTTGATCGACCCAAACCCCTCCTAAAATTTCGAAATTTTTCATACCCTTTCTTAGTGAGCGCCTATGGCCCTAGAGGAAGCTACATACCAAATTTCATTCCAATCTGTTCGGTAATTTTGGAGAAATCGTGATTTAGTCATTTTTACCCCCCCAACCCTCCTAAAATTTCCCATTTTTTAAAACCCTTTTTTAGTGAACACTTATGGAACTAGAGGAAGCTACATACAAAATTTCATTCCAATCCGTTCGGTAGTTTTGAAGAAATCGTTTTGTAATAACATTGATCCCATCAAACCCCCCCTTAAATTTCGAATTTTTTCAAATCCTTTCTTAGTGAGCACCTATGGCCCTAGAGGAAGCTACATACCAAATTTCATTTCAATCCGTTAGGTAGTTTTTGAGAAATCGTGATGAGTGAGTAAGTGGTATTTCGCTTTTTAGATAGAAGATATAGATAATGTGACAGTACTTCTGCAATATGATTTTGTATAAGATCTGCGTTTATCTGTGTTACACAAACCAGGAAACTTTCTATATTGTAACAAATAATGTCGCTCTTCACGGTTACTTTGTTTACATGATAATAGATCTAAAAGTAAATAAAGTATAGATTCATAGCGTTGCCATGGGAACAGCCAATCAGGAACATTCTTTGTAAATGTTATTTAATAACGTCTCAACGCTTGACGCATTCCTCAACTGCAATAACATCCTTGCTTTGTCCAAGTGCTCTGACAGTTTGTTTCTGAGACATTCCTGTGTGATTCCCAAACGGATTGCAGCCGTGTAGTAAAGACAAGTATGACAACCTTAAATTATTTACTAATATTAATAGTTTGCAACTTGTTCAGGTAAGCTAAGCAATTACAAAACTTAGAATTTGTTTTGCAAAAACTATTTACAGTACACAAATTTTAAAAAAACTACCAGGCGGTTTTGTCATTATCACCTTGTGCAGAATGGATCAGGCAATACTCCAAAATAAACCAAACTATAACCTCGATTAAAATTAGTTACTTTAAAAAATGGATAAACAAAAAAATATTACAGTTACGTCTAAAGGCTAGTATACACGGCGACACTTTAATGTCGACACTGAGTGTATACATCGAATGTCTTCGTGTGTACACCAATGTCTCTGTCTATGACACTCGGTTGCGACACTTGTGTCAGTGTCGAAGTGTCCGTCGTGTGTACACCAATGTCTCTGTCCAAGACACTCGGTTGCGACACTTGTGTCAGTGTCGAATTGTCCGTCGTGTGTACACCAATGTCTCTGTCCAAGACACTCGGTTACAACACTTGTGTCAGTGTCGAAGTGTCCGTCGTGTGTACAGGTCATATCCGAGTGTCTCTCCGTGTATATCAAGTTTCAAACAATTAGAAACTTTTCGCTAGAGCGTGGGTGAAAACATGACTCGTTCGTGGTTAAAAAAAGAAGTTAAATCATTAATGTTACTTGTCGAGGGACTACCAGAACTCTGGAATGTTACCGGGTTCAGATTACAAAAACAATTTATTTAAAAAGGACAGCTGCTTTGGAAAATTTGGCTGTGCAATTGAATACAAATGAGTCATAAGTACACAGAAAACTACACAATAAAAGAACCCAGTAAAATCTATATTTATACTAATAATATAAATAAGTATTTTACTTATTCATTATTTATAATTGTTTATTTGTTTGTATGTAAGGGGTACTATCTGGAACTACTGAACAGATTGAAAAAAATAGTTTTACTAATAAAAAGCTGCACTATAGTAACATAGGCTATAATTCATTTTGATAAAAATATTTTTTTATTGAAATATTTATAAATTTAGTCGGAAAAATTCTTATTTTCTAAACTGATGAATCAACGCATATTTATTACCATAGCAACCTATTGAATAAAATAACAGATAAAACAGCTGTTTGCTCTAATATTTCCATTAACAGCTGATTTCAAACTTTGAAGTAGTTGTTTGTATTTCGAACTTTTAGGTTACGTTTTTATTAAAGTGTAGAGCTGAGTCTTTCTGGTTCTTTTAACCTTTATCATAACTGCTGTTATAAAATACTAGGGGAGACCCCTGTACGCCAACCCCCGGTGCGACCTTCTAAAAACATATGTTATGTTTTACTTATAATAAAAGTGTAGGATTAGTAATAACCTCAAAACTAAGATGGTAAATAATGTTAAATGTTCAAATCAAATTATTTCTTATATTTTATAACAGTAGTAATAATAAAGGTTAAAAGAACCAGTAAGGCTCAGGTCTACACTTAATCAAAAACCTAACAAAAAAGTTATAAATAATAACCTCAAAACTAAGATGGTAAATAATGTTAAATGTTCAAAACAAATTAGTTCGTAAATTTTATAATTTGAATAAATAATTCATTTCCTCCCTTATAAAAATCAATATTTACTTCCACAAAGCAGCTGTATTAGTTAGTTTCTTATTATAGACAGCTGTTTTGTATTAAAATGTTTTTATAACCTTCTGAATACTGTAATCATCGTTATTTACATCCACGAAATCAGCTGGATTAGTTTGTTTCTTATTATAAACAGCTGTTTTGTATAGAAATGGTTTTTAAATATTTTCCATGTTATTCTTATGGGGAAAACCCGACCTTTGAGATTAGCTCACGCCATTAAGGATAAGAATTTTTGACATCTAAAACATTATTGCAAAACTACGAAATGAGACGAATTTTTTGAAACCTCAAACATTAAAATTGGTCCAGAAATAAGGGAGGAGTTGTGTTTACAAAAAAACGGCTTCACGTATTATATATAAAGATACTTTATTTACCATCTTAGCTTTGGGGTTATTATTAATCCTACACTTTTATTATAAAGAAAACATAACATGATTATGTGTATAGAAGGTTCCAACGAACATAAGAAAAATTAAAGAGCACATTAAAAATAAAAAAATAAATAATTATAATCGCCCAGTTGTTGTCTTCTTTTTATCCATCTTTAAACCATACTTTTCTATTTTTGCGTCGTCGTTTTTTAACGCACGATACTACTACTGCTGCAGCATGACGTTTGTCCATAGCGTTTTGTAAAGGACTGAATAAATTGTCAAGTGCAGTACAGATAAAGTGTCGCGAACTGCAGTGAGGACACGTCAGACACTCTAAGTGCGACACCGAGTTTGAGACACTGATCTAGACATTAAAATTGCTTATCGTGAGACACTTCTGACATTAGTGTCTACATTTGTGTAGTAAGTGTCACCGTGTATTCTAGCCTTTTAACTATGAACATATTTAAATCTGAACGGTTAAAAATAAAATAAAACAAATAAAGCCGTAAACTTAAAACTTTTTAATAACGGAATTAACTTTGGGTGTGAAACGAAACAGCAATACAGAAAAACTCTGATGCTAAAGCATAACTAAAACACTAGTACCTAGTCTAATAGTTTTATGCAATTTACACTCACCGCAAAAAAAGTCCCTGCTTGTCTGCGCCGGGCACTTTAGATACAAACGATAAAAGTTTCCTCGGCAATTTGTGCCAGTAATTGTAGTTGCCGGAAGCAATATTTCTGCCATCATTACCGTGTTTTTAAGTTTTACTTTTCCTCAGAGAAACCTGATTAAGGACCACGGCAGCGTTCCGACCCACTTACACAAACAACTACTGTACGTGGTTTTCTATAGTTTTCTACAAAACCTAGTTACTCATATTTCAACTGGTTTTATTCGAAATTTAGTGAGATCTTTAGGCTGTTGAACGACCAACAGCAAACATTTGAAGTTTCCATGACAGCAAAATCTGTTTTGTATTTGAAAAGAATAATTTGTTTGTTTCTTACGATTTAACTAAAAATAGACGGTACCAGAAACTGGCACGTACTTTTTCACAAACATACTTAAATTATTAAACAGATTCACTGTGACTTCATAACTGTATTAAAGCAGGAAACAGGATACATTAAAGTAGGAGAGTAACTAATAAATATTACTATTATTAGCTAGAGAGAAAACTATTCGATCGATTTCGAACGAATTTGGTTTTGAAAAATTTTGAAAAACAACCCCCTTTTTGGCCCAAACCCCCCAAAAATCAGTTATTATTAGCTAAACGAGAATTTTTAGAAAATTGCGTCTTCGAAATTGTTTTTTTGCGTCTGGTAGGGTACATTAAGGTACAAATAAGCCAAATTTTATCAAAACCGTTAAAGCATTTTTTCAATAATAACTACTTTTTGGGGGTTTTTTTTCCCAACAAAGGGGTTGTTTCTCAAAAATTTTCTAAACTTTTTTTCGTGCATCTATACAGGCCTAATTAACAGTGCAAATTTGTTGGAAATCGATCGAATAGTTTTCTCTTTAGCTTTGTATACATGCAGACAGACGTTTTGTAAAAAACATTTTTTTTGGACTCAGGAGGTACCAAAACGGATATTTCTACAAAAAACAGCGAATTTTTTGCGATCACTATACCTTCTCTATACTATACTACAGTGAGAAAGTAAAACTACTCACAAAACGTGAATAATATATCCGGCATTTCGAGTTAGCTCACCTTGTTTCAAAATGTGGTTAAAACATTATTCTGCACATGAGTAGTAATATGGCAAGTAACTGAAATCTCTGACTCTGATATTTTTTAACTCCTAATACAGGCCCAATCATTGACAGAAAGACAATTCATCTTTGTACAAATATCTCTAGTACACGTAAAGTGGTAGCATCGTTTGCAACAATTCTTTTAACGAATTAAATATTGTTTCGTATTAAACATAATACGTCGTACAATTACAGCATACACGAGTTAGAAACATGTTGATGTATTGAAGCTTACTGATGTTAATGTCCCTTAGTAATTACTCCGGTTGATCTTACGGACAGTCTGAAACTACATACTCTGCACTCATAACCAAACTCTTTCGAAACAAATGTCTTGTTTGAGTCTACATCAGCCGGCTCCCATCTAGACAACATTATATTGACGGAGGCATTCTCCGAATTTAGTCCAACTCTACATTGGATTTCACGTTCACCGTGCAGTACTAAACTGCTCTTACGGGAGAATAGACATGCTACTACCATTACAGCGAACATCACGTTTATTGTCATGCGGGTTGCGTCAACTGACCGAGCGTAGCATGGGAGTTGATGTTTTTTAGTTGGCTAGTATAGCGGAGACTGTCGTAAGGATAACATGGCTTATGTTATGGCTCTGTACTGCACGGTGAACGTGGAATCCAGTGTAGAGGTGGACGAAATACGGAGAATGCCTCCGTCAATATAATGTTGTCTAGATGGGAGCCGGCTGATGTACACTCAAACAAGACATTTGTTTCGAAAGAGTTTGGTTATGAGTGCAGAGTATGTGGTTTTGAGACTGTCCGTAAGATCAGCCGGAGTAATACTAAGGGACATTAAGGTCAGTGATTCCTGAAAGTAACGTAACATTGTTTAAGTTGCGCAAGACTGATGGACCTGTAAACGATCGATGTACAATCACTCGCTAGAAACCCAGTCATCTCCTTTTACTTTCTCACTATACTATAGTATAGAGAAAGTATATAGTGATCGCAAAAAAAATCGGTGTTGAGATTTTTGTGGAAATATCCGTTTTGGGACCCCCTGAGTTCAAAAAAGTAGTTTTTACAAAATGTCTGTCTGTATGTTTGTATGTATGTATGTCTGCATGTATGTATGTCTGTATGTATACAAAGCTAGAGCGAAAACTATTCGATCGATTTCAAACAAATTTACACCAGACATGTTAAGTAGGCCTGTAATAGATGCACGAAAAACGGGTTTGAAAAATTTTGAAAAACAACCCCCTTTTTGGCCAAACCACCCCCCCAAAAAAAACCAGTTATTATTTTTGTATTAAAAAAACGACTTTAACGATTTTGATAAAAAATTTCTTATTTGTAGCCTTTAATGTACGCTACCAAATGCAGAAACCTATTCAGACTGTGCATAACCTATTCATGTTCTTAAATCGATTAAAAATATTGTTTTTACTTTCTCACTATACTATAGTACAGAGAAAGTATAGTGATTGCAAAAAAAAAATAGATGTTGAGATATTTGTGGAAATACCCGTTTTGGGACCCCCTGAGTCCAAAAAAGTGGTTTTTACAAATTGTCTGTCTGTATGTGTGTTTGTCAGTATGTATATAAAGCTAGAGCGAAAACTATTCTATCGATTTCAAACAAATTTGCACCAGACATGTCAAGTAGGCTTGTATAGATGCACGAAAAACGGTTTTGAAAAATTTTGAAAAACAACCCTCAAAAATCAGTTATTATTTTTTTTTATAAAAAAACGGCTCTAACGATTTTGATAAAATTTGCCTTACTTGTAGCCTTCAATTTACCCTACCATATGCAAAAAACAGCATCTTTCTAAAAATTCTCGTTTAGCTAATAATAATAATAATAATAACTGATTTTTTGGGTTTTTTTGGCCATAAATGGGTTGTTTTTCAAAATTTTTCAAAACCTTTTTTCGTGCATCTATACAGGCCTAATTGACGTATTTGGTGCAAATTTGTTCGAAACCGATCTAAGAGTTTTCTCTCTTGATAATAATAATAATAATAATAATATTTATTAGTTAATCTTCTACTTTAATAAAACACCCCTCCTACCCAACCTACAATCATAATTATTATGAAGTCACAGTGAATCTGTTTAATAGTTTAAATATGTTTGTGAGAAAGTATGTGCCAGTTCCTGGTACCGTTTATTGTTAGATCCAAAACCAAAAATACTTATGTCTCCTACTTCGATTTTCATGCAGATACGGAAGCCGATTCACGAGAGAATCTACGCTATAGTCGCTCAAAAGTACAGAGCCATGTTTACACGTTAATATCACAGACTAATACCGAGTTTTTTACGTCAGGCGGCCCAAAACGTCTGCAATAAAGGGGTTTGAGAGGTAATAGTTGCGTAATGTAACAACGTTAAAAACAATCAGCTGTGTCCATTGTATTAAAAGAACAAATAATATATTTTCTAAACTATTCACGGGTTTGAATTTTATTTAGAATTGTTTTTCAATAGACTCTACCATTATCCCTATTAAGGGAGTCACTGAACAGGACAATTTTTTGTCACTTTTTGTTTTTACTTTCTCCCCCTATACCATAGTATATAGAGAAAGTATTGTATTCGTCAAAATTTTCGAGTGTGAGTTTTTGGTGAAAAAATCTGTTTTGGGTCCCCCTGTCTGTGGGGGTGTCGGTGTGTGTTTGTCCGTGTGTGTGTGGATGTTATCAGACCTAGAGCCTAAACCAGTCGTCTGATTTTGATGAAATTTGGTATGAAGGTACTAATCCACGGTATCTCCAGGAGATTTTTTCATTTTTGTGAATTTTTGATTTTTAAGGGTAATTTTCCCATAAAACCCTTAACATAACGGAAAAATCAACCTTTCTCAAAAACGGCTGTAACGATTTTGATTAAAATTTTATAGTTTATTAGGGACCTAAAGTACTATAAACTATAAAATTTTTATCAAAATCGTTTGAGCCGTTTTTGAGAAAAGATGGTTTGTCCGTTATTTTATGGATTTTTATGGGAAAATTACTCTTAAAAATAAAAAAAATTAAACAAATTGGTATTTTGAATTATTATTCTACTGATGAAAAGGTAGAGTATGTTATAGTACATGAAATAATATTTTTTTTATTAAGTTCCTATAATGAGGGAGAAAGTGTGTGTCAGTTTCCTGATACCGTTTATTTTGTTTTATGTTATAGCTTATTCTTTTATGTTTACAATGATATACAACACTTATATAAACAAATATTTAAACCTACTTTATTTAAATTTGAATGAGACCATGTTCTATGGGTTTTCAGCTTAAAACTGGAACTTCAGTGTCTTCTACAGCGTTTTCGGAAAGTTAGATTTTTTTAAGACAAATGCCCCTTTATCTCAGGAACTACCAAAGGTATCTGCTTGAAATGTTTTGTGCACACTTATCAAACCTCCCAAATTACTGGAAACTCAAATATAGTTAAAAAAATAAAAATAGCCTTAAAAAAAATATATAGGATTAAAAAAAAATTCAAAACAGGTTTTTTTTTAAAAATCGCAGTTTTTTTAAAAATTAGTAAAATCTAATTTTAGAGTTTCCACACGGTACCAGGAACTGGCACATACTTTCTCACAACGATATTGAAATTACTAAACAGATTCACTGTGACTTCATAATTGTAGGTGGGGTAGGAGAGGTGTATTAAAGTAGGAGATTAATTAAATATTATTATTATTAGCTAGAGAGAAAACTATTAGATCGATTTCAAACAAATTTGCACAAAACACGTCTATTAGACCTGTATAGATGCACGAAAAACGGTTTTGAAAAACAACCCCCTTCTTGGCCAAAAACCCCCAAAAATCAGTTATTGTTATTATTATTAGCTAAACAAGAATTTTTTGAAAGATATGGTTTTGTGCATATGGTAGGGTACATTAAGGACTACAAATATGTCAATTTTGATTAAAATCGTTAGAGCCGTTTTTTATAAAAAAAATAATAACTGTTTTTTTGGCGTTTTTTTGGCCAAAAAGGGGGTTGTTTTCAAAACCTTTTTTCGTGCATCTATATAGGTCTATATAGGTCTATGGATGCACGAAAAACAGTTTGAAAATGTTTTGAAAAACAACCCCCTTTTTGGCAAAAAAAACCCCAAAAATCAGTTATTATGTATTATTATTAGCTAAACAAGCATTTTTTGAAAGATACGGTTTTGTGCATATGGAAGGGTTCATTAAGGGCTACAAATAAGCCAAATTTGATTAAAATCGTTAGAGCCGTTTTTTGGTAAAAAAAAATAATAACTGTTTATTTGGGGGCTTTTTGCGAAAAAGGGGGTTGTTTTTTAAAATTATTCAAAACCGTTTTTCGTACATCTATACAAGCCTACTTGAAATGTCTGGTGCATATTTGTTTGAAATCGGTCGAATAGTTTTCTCCATTTCCCCAAAAAAACCCCAAAAATCAGTTGTTATTATTATTATTAGCTAAACGATAATTTTTAGAAAGATGCGGTTTTTTGCATATGGTAAGGTACATTAAAGGCTACAAATAAGCAAAATTTTATCAAAATCGTTGGAGCAGTTCTTTTGTAAAAAAAATAATAACTGTTTTTTTGGGGGTATTTTTGCGAAAAAGGGAGTTGTTTAAAAAAAAATTCTACACCGTTTTTCTTGCATCTATACAGGCCTACTTGACATGTCTGGTGCAAATTTGTTTGAAATCGATCTAATAGTTTTTGCTCTAGCTTTGTATACATACAGACATACAGACATACATACAGACATACATACAGACAGACATTTTGTAAAAACCACTTTTTTGGACTCAGGGGGTCCCAAAACGGATATTTCCACAAAAATCTCAACATCGATTTTTTTTGCGATTACTATACTTTCTTTATACTATAATATAGTGAGAAAGTAAAAGGCATGTATTTTCAGGAAAAAAACAGAATTATTACATATATCTTTATTAGTTGCTGAGAAAAAGGGACAATGTTAACATGGTGGAAGATAGGGCGCAGTGACCGCCTTAACTTAATGCCATAACCTCTAAATTAAAACTGTACACAGACATTCTATGTAACAGTTGTCACGTAATTTTACCAACCAGTTCAAGTTATGTATGTGGATTTTTATCTTTCAATCATACACTTCCAATTATTTAAAGATTTCTAAAGTTTGTATTTTGTAAATTACGATCGCTTTCATCTAATGTCGACAACGCTTACTCAGTGTTTATTCAACTAGGCACTGCTTTACAGAGAATATAATTTTAATTTAGTTTTAATTACAAAATGAAAACCATGCAAAGCTTAGTGAACTGTTGTCAGCTGTTCCAATAAAGTGTAACAGTTGTTTACACGTAGGAGCGAGGAAAGGCATCGATTTGCTCTCAAATTTTCTCAAAACCCTTTTACCGGCAAATCGTGCAGTTAACCTCACACGATGGCATACAATTATGATTTAACAATACATCAGCTGTTAGTTTGTTACCATAGCAACAATGTTTCATTGTTAGCCAACTTCAAATACAGGAATTTATCAGATGGTAAACTTGATAACAAAAAATGCAGTACAATTGTTTACAATTCATCATTTTCTATTTGTTTTATTCCATCATGACTTTACCTTTACCGAAAAGCATAGCACTGATGCAGCGGCGATATAAATTTGAACTCAGTTTATCGTGTTGGCGAATACGACATGCATTAAAAAAATTTTAAATTTTGTATTTATAATTATTATGGTGAACATTTTTACGTGTAATACTTTGGCATTTAAGGTGAAATTAGTTGAAAAATTAATACAAATAAACAGTACCAGAAACTGGCACATGCTTTTCACAAACACATTTAAATTATTTAACAGACTAGTAAACCCCCGTGAAAAATCAAAGGCAGGTTAATTAGATACGCCAGAAATACACCATTTAAAAAAACACTATTAAAAAACAACACACTTTACTTTGACGGGGATTTTTAACTCGGTAAATGTGTAGTACAATTATAAGGATTTGTTAAATTTTTAAATTTATATACGTTATTATACTAAAAAACACACCAAAATATTATCTTTCGTGTTTATTGAAGTTATGTTCCTTTGCGGCCGTTGTAATCGGGATGGGGGTGTCGGTCGAGAAACCGCGTCACGAGTTAGGAGTAAAATCCGGAAAGTGCCTTTTTATACCTTTTCTCTACTAGACATACCTCAAGGGTCTCGGTGGGTGAGTGGTTAACGCACTCGACTTCCACGCTAGTATCCCTGGTTCGATCCCCGGCTGGGAAATTTTATTTCAAAAATTATAGGAAAGTATACGAATATACGAATGGTCAAATAAGTGTAACTTCCACCGTCTGGTCCGACGCATAACCATTTTAATTTTTTATCTTTCACTGCTGTTTATTTCATATTGATTCACTGTGACCCATATTGATTCACTGTGACTACAAAATTGTATTAAAGTAGGAGAGGGGATACTTTAAAGAAGGCGAGTAACTAATAAATATTATTATTATTAGCTAGAGAGAAACTATTCGAATGATGTCGAAAAAATTTTCACCTAACATGTCAATTATTCCTGCATAGATGCACGACAAAATGTTCTGAACAATTTTGAAAAACAACCCCCTTTTTGGCCAAAAAACCCCAAAAATCTGTTATTATTATTATTAGCTAAACGAAACTTTTAGAAAGATGCTGTTTTTTGCATATGGTAGGGTACATAAAGGCTACAAATAAGCCAAATTTAATCAAAATCGTTAAAGCTGTTTTTTTATTAAAAAATAATAACTGATTTTTTGGGGGGTTTTTTGCCCAAAAATGGGGTTGTTTTTCAAAACCTTTTTTCGTGCATCTATACAGGCCTAATTGACATGTTTGGTTTAAATTTGTTCGAAATTTTTCAAATAGTTTTCTCTCTAGATTTGTAAACATACAGACAGACATTTTTTTTGGACTCAGGGGGTCCCAAAACGGATATTTCCACTACATACAATACTTTCTCTATACCATAGTATCGTGAGAAAGTAAAATTAGCCATTCTAATGCAATTTATAGAACACAGCATTTGTCTGTATAAATATGCAACAGGCATTGATGATAAAGTGCTTGCCATATTGGTATTTGTAAAATTGCTGGTCAGATAGTATACCGTCGTTAAGGCTGTAAGTTCACACGAATACTCGTCTCTAATGGTATATTGTTACAAGATGTTGGTAAAACTCTATTCTCAATTATATGGAACCATGGTGTATTCCTGGATATAGAAAATTTGATCGGAACGAAAAGGCGGATGAACTGACAAAGGGTAAAGCTGAGAAGTCTTTCATGAGTCATTATCAGAAGCGCTGCATAAATCCTCAGTCGTTGGGAGGGCACTAAACTTTAAGCTCATTTTGACATAAGCTCATTAATGCATTTCTGTTCTATCCATGCAGCGACAAAGTCTATATGTCCAATATTGGTTTTACTTAAGTACTGTAGTAAACTGTATACAAAAAATCGAAAGCCCAAACACAGATAACTAGTCATATCCTGTAAGCTTTAAAAAAGGTCAACCACTGTGTGCTTTATCCCCCCCCCCCTCAATGTGGTGACCAAAAGATATGTTTTCATATTTTCAAGATGTTTCCTTCACCATTTGTATAAACCCACTGGTTGATGACGTTTAGTGCATATTAGAAAGTTTTTTACTTCTTATGTATGGATCAAGTTAAACATTGAATGTAAAAATTAAATAAATAATTAGTGAAACATATAAAACAATTCTGCAGTAGTTACAGATTATAAGTAAGTCAGTAAATAAATAAAATAATAAAGAATAAAAGTGGAAATCGAAATTAAATAGCATATACTCCCGAATATAGAGTTGTAATTGTTAAAATTAATCACAATAAGGTATCGACTTCCATTAAAAACAAATTAAAACAGATTTTTAAATCCCATGAAGAAAATAATGTTTTATTTTTAAAGTTATTAAAATAATGGATTTCTATGTAGTAAATGATCAGACTGAGTCGTTGGATTATAGTTTTAGTCGCTATTGCACAGTATTTGCCCTGAACTACAAGATGTGTTGGCAGTCACATCTGCACACAGTTGTGGTAATGTCGTACATTCAATGTACATGTACACTGTCACTGTGTATTGCCGAGGCTCAGCTGCATCCCTGCACACTATATATGACAGTCAATACACTCTGAAACTGTTTAAACAGGAGCCTTTGAATTTGTCGATCGTACAACAAGAATGAAACAAACTTGAACCCAACATTTTATAGGTCACCTACCTACACTTTACTTTCATTTATTTCGTTTGTAACATGTGTTTTCCTTGATGGAGAGAATCAATACAAATTGATAGTGTAAAGGCAGTAGAAGTGTCTGGGCCACTATTTGAGAAGTGTTGTCGTCAAGAATAGAGTAACTGCAAGGACAAAGAAGTCGGTAAAACATAAAGCTTTTAACACATTGAATACATTATTGAGATGGAACAGTATCTTTGAAATAGGTAAAATACAAGTTATTTACTGAAACATAAACTTACTTACTGTATGACTGTGGGAAACTAAACTAATCCTCATTAACTAGCTCCAAATATGCATAAATAAGTGTTTGAGGAGAATATTGAGCGGATACCTGGCAAGATATCATAAGAAATAAAAAGAGCTAGTCAAGAATCCATAGAGATCAGAAAATAAAGGAAGGAAATTGCGATGGGTATTTATTTAGAATATTTAACCTGTTTCGATATGCAAGTAAAGGAAATTCTGCAATAAACATATGAGTTGTAGGCGAATTTGATCATTTTGTTATTACATTTTGAAAGTAGACACATAATCTACTTATATAAAGCTAGACGGTAACACTGATTCATTGACATTAATTATTTGGCACTTCCCGTAATCGGACCCCCCTCAACCTTATACTTGAATTAAAGCTCTCGACGAGAAACTTTTGGGAAAATTACCAGAAGTTAACATTTTTTAATTTTGCAAGCACCTTTTGGGCGGGAAAGATTTATTAGATTTTTTTAATTTTTTAATTTTTTCACTTTGAGCATGTTTTGTAAGAAAGCGGTAAAAGATAGCAAAAAATTTTAAATACAAAAGTTGTAGAAAATTTAATTTCAGATCAACGATTTTTCTTCAGATTTAAGATCCAATCATCCATTTAGCCACTATTCATCCGAGAAGGGAAGCTCCGCCCAACGTTCTTAAAGCTAGCCGGTTTCACTGATTCACTGACATTAATTATTAGGCACTTCCCGTAATCAGACCCCCCTCAAATTTATACTTGAATTAAAGCTCTCGACGAGAAACCTTTGGGATAATTGCCAGAATTTAACATTTTTTTATTTTGGAAGCACCTTTTGGGCCGGAAAGATTTTTTCGATTTTTCAATTTCTTCATTTTTCCACTTTGATTGCGTTTTGTAAGAAAACGGTAAGAGATAGAAAAAAATGTTAAACACAAAAGTTTTAGAAAATTTTATTTCAAACTAACGATTTCCCATCAAATTTAAGATCCAATCATCCGTTCAGCCGCTATTCACCCAAGAAGGAGCTCCGGCACACAATCCTTCAAATTTCCCATGTTAATCTTATGAAGATAATGTTTAATGAGTTTGAGTCAACTGCCAAATAAAACAACTGATTTATGCTAGGTCATCTATGTACAAACGAGCAAAAGATTAACGAGATTCTTTATCGAATTTTCCAACTGCGAGCGAAGCGAAGCAGCCATCTGAGGCCAAAGGCCGAGGCGGGGTTGGGATGCGAAGCGTCCAGGGGCAGAGCCCCTAGTAGATTATAAAAACGAAAAAAAAACGCACGAAAACAAAAAGTAACAAGAGAATAGGTAACACACAAGTTGTTTACTGAAACCTAAACTTATTTACTGTATGCCTGTGGGAAACTAAACTAATCCTCATTAATCAGCTCCAAATATGCATGAATATGTGTTTGAGGAAGAATAAAAAGAGCCAACCAAGAATCCATAGAGATCAGAAAATAAAAAAGGAAATTGCCATGTGTAATTATTTAATATATTTAACCTGATTCGGTGTACAATTAAAGGAAATTCTGCAGTAAACATTTGAGTTGTCGCAATAGGACTTATACACATAATACAAACAATGGTAATTATATGTGATCATTTTGTTATCACATTCTGAAAGTTTGCACTTAATGGAGTGTAAAAACGAAACAGAAAAAAAAATTGGGAGGAAATAAAAATTATAACAGTAAAATACCTGAGAAATTAATACCAAAAGTCTAGGTTAAAATGAAGTTCAGCCATTTTCTTTATGTCTGCATTAAACAAAAGATGCTAAACACTCTTCTAGTACCAGAAAGAGGGAAAATAACTCTCGTACTCAAAATGTAAAATGTTGCAAATTAACAGCTAAAATAGTACGTGCATTTATAAAAAAATATACTGTTTCAGTTTATGTTTGGTTTGTCTTATAATACTCTACGTTGTTTTCTATAACAGGATTGCAACCCAAAACAATACCCGAACCTAAACTAACTGTCTCTAGTCACAATATGGTTTCAGTTAGAAAATATATTTAAGTTGGTAGCACTTTTTTCCTAAAAAGAATGTCTTCAGCCATGCTAAAATGGCAACGCTGATTTACATGATGCCTGAATGTTGTATGTTATAACTCGTCTGTTCTTGTTTATTGTTCTTATCATATTTGATTTAACTTAATAAGGTGTCATTAGTTCAAGTGGAGTGTTTGTTTCTTTTGTTTAGTGCAAACTTAAACAAAATGGATGAACTTTAACCTGTTTTTTTGTGTTTTATTTCTCTCGTATTTTCTATAATATTTATTTCCAACGTCTACTCTCAGGATATGAAAAACAATTTTCCTTAAACAGTATTTGGTCACGATCTTCTCTACAAATACCCAAATCAATATGTAAAAGACTACAATATACGTTATTTGTATATATTTATTTATATACTTTATAAACTTACATTTTAAGTTTATATAAAAATTATTTAATTCAAGACATTTCCCCCAACTTGAACAATTTTAGACTAGAGTTGCTCACTCTAATCTGGAACGCCGTTGTCTGTGGATTGCGTATTTACATTTGTCACCTCATGATTCATGATTGTTCTGTCACCAATATAATCTCTCTATTATATAAACAATTCCTGTCATTCAGACAAAAAACCTGTCTCTACCAATGAGACTCATGCAGGCCCCAGCTACCTCTACCCCCCACTAATGCAATCAAAGTGCACATGTTCTAATCAAAACTTTGGTCTTAGAGCCCAACTGTCACGATTTAGGTCACAGATAAATATTTTGTATGGCTTTATTTATTTTATTATCATTATTATTTTATTGATTGTGGGAGTTGGCAATACCGCTGTAAAACTGAAAACATGCATGGTTGGATTAATAAATAACGGGAGGAAAAGGGTCTCGTTATTTATAATTTACTTCTCGATAGTACTGTCTATACAGATTCTGGTCAGGTGAAAACCAAGCAAGCTTGTTATAAATACTTGTTCACCGTGGTCCCTTGACTTTTCACTCATTGTTTAAACTCTCAAGCGTCTCTTTAAGTTAAAAAGAACTACTGTATTGTGTGATAACGATAAAAAACTTTGGGTGTGCTTAAGACCACACGTTGAAAGTGATAACTTCTATGACCAATTTGTATTTTTATCAGTATTAATATTAGAGGAGAATTAAATATAAAGGTCAACAGATTACACAAGACAATATATTGTCATATTTATATCATTTTTTGAAATTGAAAAATTATTATATTATAATATAATAATTATAATATTATTATGTAATAATATTATAATTATAATAAGTATGCGAAACATAGTGATCATTATAATGTAAGCAGTATTTATTTAGTGACTAATGATTTCGAGTGAGGTATTAGTGTATGCACTCTACATAGAAATCTAAGAATAATTCAATAGCAAGTTATAATTATTATAACTATGTCTGTCTGTCTTCTGTTTGTCCTTTATGCGTTACCAAACCGTCCATCCGATTGCTTTGAAATTTTGCATAGTAACACAGGTTAACCCTGGGAAGGTTTTAGGCCATTTACCGAAGTCCTAGGACATTAGGGCTGTGTCCCAATGGACTTCAAAGTTTTAATGTTAATCTTATGGAAGAAAGATTTCTTTTAATTCTGTCAGAGGCACAAAAACAGCTGTTCGTATAGAAAGCATAGCAACACGTCATGTTTGTTTACATTCATTGCCATAGCGACATTACTTAGCAAATTTGAAGAGTATTAGCTTTTTGAGGTTACATTGACAAACTAAAAACAAACACAAACAAAAATCAACAAAAAATTCTTACTATATTTTAATTAAATACAAAAATTGGTTGTTACATACCTGTTATATATAAAACAGCTGATTTGGATCAAAAACTGAACATTATTTTAGGTTAGGCCTACAATGAACCAAAACACCAATTGGGCTAATTATTAGAATCAGATTTTTTACAATTCTTCACAACTACCAGTTTTTTTTAGATTAGGTAAAAACAAACAAAAGGTTTACTGTATTATCTGTAAAGGTTTGCAAACTATAAATCTATATTTGTGTAGTATATTCTTAAGTGGCATAAAAACCATTTTGCAATTTGATTACTTAAGTCAAAGTAATGAAATGGAATAACTAAAATTGAAATTAAATCAAGCAATAGCAAAGCATTGCCGGGTCCACTGGTAATATTATAATAATGAATTATCATATATTATGTATAATCTTTTCCCTCTCCACGCGCTTACTTGTCGTATATATACTACTTGCTAACAGGTCAATGCTTCGCTATTGCAATAATATGGTTACCTATAGCAAATGTTACACCTTAATGTATTTTAGCTGATTCTGTGTGTATTTTGAGACAGTGGGTTTTTTTACCGCTTGCCTATGTGCTTTTACGCGATTTGTATTAGAAAAACGTTTTCGTATTTTTTACCTCGTTTTTTGGTATTTGTTCTGGATGCGACCGAACTGCATCAGATGATGATGTACACTGTTCTGATAGGGCTGGAAGTTGAGAAATTTGGAGACCATCGTCTGAAACCTGGGATTAGGAAGCTGACTGTATTTCCTCCACACTAATATCCATTGAGTTGTCAGGTATAGAAGGTGTGAGAACATCAAAGTGGCCTCTCGTCAGTTCCCCAGTAAACCTTAGCCTCCCTACTCCCTCAATCGGTTCGCCAAAACTCTCCCACAACAAATAACCATCTCTGTAAACCTGAAATTCAAAAAAATATTTCGGATGATGCTTGAATTTCACAGGAGGTTCCAAAAGTTACCGGTTTGCTCATATCCGCGATAGATTCTTTTTTTTGTTAAATAAATATCTCCTGTTACTTTTAAAGTATATGGTTTGAACTTGCGCCAATTGTTTGAAACATGACTAACAACTCTGGTCCTCACACCAAACACCGGTGAATCAGTGTCATTTACAATTAAAGCCAAAGAGTAGAATAAGCATTTTGGCCATCTGGCCTAGAAAAAACTACTCTGTGAGGAATAGATACTCCATTAACAAATTACAGTAAAATATTACTTTGTCAAAATGTAAAATTTTGTCTAAACTTACTTCAGTTAAACAAAAATCGATCTTCTTTACAAAACTTAAAACACACAAATGTAATAATTATAATAATTATTATTATAAATTA
>JAGFPH010003428.1:24987-35817 GCA_018207615.1 Philaenus spumarius | reverse complement strand
TACCTGCATTATCGAATTTTTTCCAGACAAACCATTGCTCGGACGAAATAAATACATATCACCTTTTTTGTTGAAAAATACCTCCCCTACACGGTAGTATTTTTTATTTTCCTCTATCTTCATCCCAGCTCGAAATATTAAGGATAATCGAAAATAATGATAATCGATTTTTTTTCGACTTTGGGAAATCGATAGACTGGTAAACTTTTTTTATGTTACTCTACATACTTTAATGTACTTATAAAAAAAATTTAGCCGTATTGCAAATTACTGGTACTTTTGGTCTAAATTGACCTTTACCGACTGGCCTATAATAGCTTTAAAAGCTATTTGTATTATAATTATTATTGTTTTTATTCATTCTTAATATTTAAACTAAACTGTAACACAACTCACGTAATTTAATGTGATACACTCTATTTACGAACAGAAGATGATAATTGGGTGTTAAATAGGTTTAAATGTTGTTAAGTTTTCATCGCAGGAATATTTACACCAGGATAACATGTAGAAATAAATAAATATTCTGGTCAGGACGGATTTTCGCTATTTGTGAATTTAAAAAGACGAGGGGAACATGACATAAACGTAGGTTCTTTCATTTCCCAGGTTATGTAATTTGACAGCGAGGGGATGAGGGGGTTCTACAGACATGCAAAGTCTGCAGTTTGCCGTCCGGGCCAAAGTCACTGAATCACGATTTGCACACTAACAAAATATTCGTGACCTCTTGCTTGGGTTATGAAGCGCATAAAATAGCTCTAAATATTTCCGAGCCCCTATGCAAGAACATGCTCTAATCCTAAAATCGAGTTAATTATTATCAGAGATTGTACGCTTCAATCAATATAAATCAACTCACAGGCGTAAACATCTTTATGGGGAGGTAGAACATCCACGTTGAATGAAAAATAAACCTTAAGCAACTATAAACATCGTAATGTGTGCATGTATTTTGGTTTTGGGGGCCAGGGAACTCAGATCAGAAATTATGTTTTTGTTTTTGTAAGGCGCAATAATTACCTAACATTCCTTTAATTGTTTTATTTATATCTGCTAGCGAAGCCAATTATAATTAAAGATTCACACTTATAAAACAACTTAAAGAATAAATGTAGAAAAAGAATCATTTTTATCATTGTTAGTTTTGATTTAGAAAAATAACGAAGTCGTTAATACTATCACTCACTAGTTTTGGCTTTGGATCAAAAATTGCTGTTTAGGATTTCTCAAAGAAGTATATAAACCCTGCACGGTTTATTTTCCCTCAACTCTTGTCCTAGATTTTATTCCATTTGATTTGCCTCGAGAAAATCGTAAAATATATTGGTTTGTCCTCAATCTGGCGTGAATTTGGAAGTTGACTAGGTGCGACAGTAAACATGTCCCAAAACTCCAGGAATATGTGATTTTGTTATTTACTGACTTAATAGTTTAGTTAATTATTTAATGGATTTATTTACCTAATATTAATATTTGGTTCTGTAAACGAAATGGCTGTTGAGTACATATTTATATAAAACATAAATAAATGTTAATGTAGACATTTCAGAAAACATATTTGAAAAGATAACATTGAAAACAAGTTCTCAGAAATAATACGTTTGTTTATTTAAGCCAGTTTTGACGATTATGTCGCCATCTTCAGTACGGCACGAGCTACAATAATCAAACTATAACTAATTTATACTAGTTAAGTAATACTAGCAAATTATAGTATAGTCGTTTATTGTAGCTTTTAACTGTAGTTTTCATTGTAAATGATAGTCAACTAGGCAAGTAGTTTTGTTTTTTTAATTGAGACTTTTCCTAACTTGTTTATTTGGAATTGTAATTATTGAATGCTGGCAAAAGGTCCAAAGTTTAAAACGTAAAGATTTTAAAGCCGTCATTGTTATTGGATGTCATTATTAGTTAATATTCCATGTCTTTAGTTACATCCTATGTTTATGCTAAATTGGACTGAAAGATGTAGAAGGCCAAATAACATTTTGTTTTTGAGATTATGAAATCTAGTAGTTTTGGTAATGTTTGCCCTAAAATCGGCTGAGAAAATGAACGACCAATAAAACTGAGATGCATTTTTTTTAAACCACGAAACATCGTACAATTTCTTTTCAAATTACATCGTTCAAATCACCTAATTTATTTTGGCACACGCTTCCTTTCCACCCTTATATACCGGGTGTCCCACGAAGAGGTCCCTATTTTTGAATTAATATATTAGATGCACCGAACACTCTACAAACCTGAAACTCAACAGTCCTAACATACACATGTGTAAAAGAAATACACCTGAGTATCAGTTAATTCTGACACATTAGGACAAAATGGCGGGATATCAAAGAAATAGTATCTTTTCGTTAAAATAGTTTTATTTGCTTAAGTGTTACAACATAATTATTGAATTTTAACGATGTTACTAAGCACTAAACAACGTTAGGGAATTAAAGATATAAGTAACTCATAAATAAATTAAATCTATTTGATCCATAAACCTTATTCAAACTGATGTCCATCGATCGCAATGCACTGATGACAACGAAATAGAAAACAGTCATACGCTTTGCTGAACAACTCTCGAGGTATCAACAACAGTTCCTCTTCGATCAACCTCATTAGTTCATCGTCTGTCGCAATGTTATGACAATAAACCTTCTCCTTCAAAAAGACCCACAGAAAAAAGTCACAAACAGTCAAGTCTGGAGACCTTGGGGCCAGTCCATGAAGCTGCTGCCACGACCTATCCAACGGTTAGGAAGATTTTGGTCCAAAACTGCTTTGGCCACATTAGCATAATGCGGAGGAGCTCCATCCTGTTGGAAAAAAACGTCTTTCATCTCAGGCTGAGAAAGATGAGGAACTATGTGATTGCTTAAAACTGATGCATACCTTTCTCCAGTCATTGTTTGTCGGGATATGTCATACGACAAAACACCATCCTTGGTAACAGCAGCCCAAACTGTTATACCTGTTGATTTTAATTTCTCTTCTTGTAAGATATGTGGATTTTTTGTTTTTCCGCCTTTCTTTCACATATGTGTTAGTCACGACTGTAGAATTTCAAGTCTGTAGCGCGCTCTATACGTCTGTCATATCAATTCAAAAATAGGGACCTCTTCGTGGGACACCCGGTACTTGTACGTATAAGTAGGCCTATTATAGTATTCGAGTAAATTGCTAAATGACCATGGCGCTGACATGATAATGTGATATAGTAAGCTTTTGTAAAAGTTAATGGAATTGAATTGGCACTCTGAACCTGTAATAAATAGATATTTCTTTAAATAAAGTAAATCCACCCTTCTTGAAATGTCTCAGTAAACCCTCCTAATAAGGATCAGGATTAAGGAGTAAATGCTATTAAGGATGCCACATTCAAGATGTTCCCCAGTCAGTTTAATACAGTACTTTATCTGTGTAACTTTAAGTGAAATGGGATTTCAGATTTATTTAACATCAGTTGGATTTAAAGCCAGTAAGGATAATCATTGTATTTTCAATGAGAAGTAATTTGCAGGACTTTGTAGCGGAAAAAAACCCAAACCCTTATGGTATTACGGGTGTTTAAAAGAAATACCAATACGCATACAGAGTGTACGAAATATTCTGGAACATATTAATAACGTTTATAACTGAAAAATAAAATAATTTTGGATATGTTTTGCCAGAGCTGAATTGCAATTTTAAATAGTGATGAAAACGTTGCCCCTGTTTAAGTTGGAGGCACTTGGCAACCTGTTATCTTTGAAATGGTAACTCATACTGTAAATATTTTAAAGGGTTTATCTAAACGGCCCATAATAGAGACCAAATATAGGCAATACAGATTTATTTACATACTTACATTCAACAAATTAATCTATGTTTAGGTTTGGATCTGTTCGGTGTTAATAAATCAAACATTTTAGTTGGAAGTAGTAGCTCATTAAGAACAGGGAATGTACCAAACATTATGAATATCTAGCCCCATTAAAGATGTTTTCTGAAAAAGTGGTTACAATTTTCCTCTTCACTAGCGAATTTCGCGTTCGAGACCAGATCCAGTACCAGATCCACGAACTAATTTCAATCTATTCCAGTTTCGTCCATTTTTGGAATATCAACACCAAATTTGTTTTACAAGTTGAGTACACTAGTATAAATATTCTTAGTAAGTATGAACGATTTTTTTCTTGTTATTTTTAAAAATGAGGCGCTTGAAAATAGTCTTCTCTTTTACCTATCTCGTTTTAACTATAACACTTTTGGATTCAACGACTCCATTTTCGACATTTTTGAACATATCGATTTAAAAATTGGTACAGAAGTTAAAGACACAATTGTTTTTTGCTATACTTATTTTAAAAACTATATTTAAAAAAATTACTAATCTGCAGCCGATTAACTCAAGCGTTTTGATGAATAATCTAAAAAGGTCTAAAATTATACTTTTTTAAATTACTTGTGCTTTGAAAAGTAAATAATAAAAAAGGTTTAACTCCTTGATCTTGTTTAAATCTATACCTTTACCAAATTTTCTAAACTGGAGCTGTTTAAAATGAATTGGTTGGTCCGGTACTTCTAAAATCGAGAAACCCATTGATAAGTCAAGTGGCTCTAGATCGGGTAATTTTCAAGATAACAAGCTGAGACTCAGCATAAATGTTTAAAATATATATTTTAACTCCTATGTCAAGTTTCAATTCAATATATTAAAATTCGGCCAATTTAGAATGAGCCAACGCTTCATATATAAATAAGATGTCCCCTTTTAGTGATTTCCCCTGCTGCAAAATACATACCTGCATTATCGAATTTTTTCCAGACAAACCATTGCTCGGACGATATAAATACACATTACCGTTTTTGTTGAAAAATACCTCCCCTACACGGTGGTATTTTTTATTATTCTTTATCTTCATCCCAGCTTGAAATATTAAGAATAATCGAAAATAAATTATATATAATCTATTTTTTTTCGACTTTGGGAAATCGATAGACTGGTAAACTTTTTTATATGTTATTCTACATACTATAATGTACTTCTAAAAAAAATCAGCCTTATTGAAAATTACTGGTAGTTTTAACCTATACCGACTGGGCTACAAGTACTTGTGTGGAATGTTATGTCCCATTTTAATCATTTAACGACCCTTTATTGGTGAATATTACGTGTTTGTACTTTATGTGTTGTGTAGTGTTTTGTGTAATGTGTTCATCGTTTTAAATATTCGACAATGACAGAGTTGTGTCGAAACTAGTCAGACCCAGCAGCAGTAGAGGGGAAATTAACAGGACCATTTGAAGGTTGGTAAATTAATTTAAATAATTTAAAAAAATGTCTTTTAAACTTGAACCTAAGTAATATAGGTTTCAAATTTGAATACGGGCGATTATAGGCTATATTTTTCTTCGTATCATTTATGATTACATCAATTAGTTCTGGATATAATCAAACAATCTCTGTATACAGTATTAGTCTGAAATTTGTTCATCAAAACATTAAGCTGTATAGAATCATTAATGTAAAATATGATTATGTAAACAAGTTCCATGCCAACGTGTTATGCTGGTCTGCCCATAACACATTGCTATAAATCAAGTTCACATAACTTTATATTATGACATGTATTTTGTACAGAATGGTTATATAATATAAAGTGTAATCTAAAATAGTAGTATGTGCAACAATTGTGTCATGACAGCCTTGAAAGTAAGTTAGGGCAAAACGAAACGAGCTATCTAAACTTAGTACGAGTGCATATAAGGCTGAAAACAATCTTTGCACACACATTACCTTATTTACGATTTATTGTTCAGATTATTCCAGTTGGAAATTATTTTACCACTGCGAGGCAGTTAAAATCCCCTTTGTATCGGTACTCTAAAGGTCGAATCATTGTATTAATAAAATATATATTCAAGCAAAGAACATAAACTTTTATCTAATATTTATATAATGTTTTTCCCTTTACTTAGTTGAGTTGTAAACTAATAACACAAGATTTGTATGATTACATTTTATAAATAACATATAAATATACATTCCGCAGGGAAGAAAAAGGGTCGATGTTTGCTGTAGTCGAAGTTATTTATGTAATCCTATTTATTTAAAACATTTGAGATTTATAAATAGATACTGGAACTTTTAAATTATGTTTTTAAATATTTCAACAATACAATGAATTAACGTGTATGGGGAATTATTGTACCCAAACAATAGATCATGGGCAGAGGGAGGTAATTTCGATTGCTCGTTATTCAATTTACAGTAAAAAGAGGAAATTTTCCATTTTGTTGCTCGCTGCCCTGTATCAAAGAGAATTCAAAGATGTGCCTTCGTAAGATTTTTTGTTGTCTAGGGATGAATTTGGGCAAAATCTTAATGGAAGGAATTGGGCCCGCCTTTGAAATATAAGTGGGATTAATTCAAGAATTTATTTATTACTATATATCCCGAGAAATTTATTAATTAAATTATTTGTATGAATATATATTTTTTTAAGTTGAGAGATAGTATGTATTACTGTTGTATGACTGTACGTTTGTCAGTTTTTATTAGTGTATACATGTTTATATATGTTTGTAGTATATAGTTTATATCAAATTTAAATTGTTTACAGTTTAAAAGTTTTACTAACTTTGCAGACGGTCTATAAATCCCACTACCTATCAATATAGATGTCCAAAAATGTAATTTCTATAACTAATTATGGTGTTAAAGATATTTAAGTTATAAAGCTTACAACAGTTAAGCTTTATTTATTTATTACTGAATTTATTTATTACTATATTATATCCCGGGAAATTTATTAATTAAGTTATTTGTATAAATATATTTTGTTAAAGTTGAGGGACAGTTAATTACTGTTGTATGACTGTATGTTTGTCAGTTTAAATAGAAGGAACAAAAAACAATAACAAAACAATTTAATGAAAAGTTATGTTTAATGTACTACCCTAATGCACATTTCAATGGTATAGTCATCATCCTCAGAGGGCTTTAACACTACTGAACTAAACTATTCTAGGGTATACGCCATCCTCCCCACCGTTCTCGCCCAATCACAACTCGTCTAGGTGGGGAGTAGGAGGAGCGACGTTTACCGTTAAAAGCATTAATTAATACAAATTAAAATAGTAAAAAATATGAACCTTTTTAACAATATATTAATTCTGCTGATTGTATGTAATAATTGATCATGTGTATGTTAAATTGTTTAAAAATCTGACTTCTTCATATGTTATGTTTATTTCCAGTTGTTCAATATTATTTGTTGCATTTATTTTTATGGGTTATGTTTCTTGTTTTATTTTATTCTTTTACTAATTTGTACTCAGTTTGTTGTGTTAGCCTATTAAGTTTATTTATTATATATATTTTTTTATTTTACATTTGTATTGTAATTTTTAATTCATTATATTTAAGATTATTTTATTATATTAAAATTTATTTTATTAATTGTTAAAAAGGTTTATATTTTTTATTATTTTAATTTGTATTAATTAATGCTTTTAACGGTAAACGTCGCTCCTCCTACTCCCCACCTAGACGAGTTGTGATTGGGTGAAGAGGGAGTGGTGAGGACGGAGTATACCCTAGAATAGTTTAGTTCAGTAGTGTTAAAGCCTTCTGAGGTTGATGACTATGTCATTGAAATGTGCATTAGGGTAGTACATTAAACATAAATTTTCATTAAATTGTTTTGTTATTGTTTTTTTTGTTCCTTCTGTTTGTGGTTCGTGGTTTCATCCAATCATTGTGAATTTGTCGCCACAGTGTTCTTCAACCTTTGTAATTAGTGTATATATGTATGTAGTATATAGTTTATATCAAATTTAAATAGTTTACAGTTTAAAAATTTTACTAACCTGGCAGACGGTCTATAAATACCATTAACTATCAATGTAGTTGTACAAAAAATTAAATTGTTATAACTAAGCTCATAATTATTGTGTTAAAAACATTTAAGTTAAAAAGCTTACAATAATTAGGTTGTGGTTACTTTTATTAGGCAAAGCATTGTTGTGATTATTATTAAATACATTTCGACTCTTCGAGTTTCTGAGTTCTACCCGTTTTCTGTAGGTAGACAAACGCCAACCACATCTCTCCACGAACACATTTGAACTTACATTAGGCCTATAAATAATGACCTTAGTTATACTGATTCGAAACAATCTCTAAAAAGTTCCATTCATTTCGAAAGTATACAATTTCACAACAACGAGTTAGTTATTAATAAAGTATTTAATGGAATGAAAATTAAAAGGTGCAAATATTCACCAAACCGAACTACTTATATTTTTATTTTAAATTGAAAGCGAATGTAAAAAGCATTTCAAATTAAAACGATGGCTGAAAGTTTGTGTTAATTCGCTTATTCAACTTTTCGTTTTGTTTGTTCTTATATACTTTTTTAATTGTTAACAACAAAAATTTTAATACTCCATCATTTTGGTAATCGTTTTCAAAAGTCTGCAGACAATATCATCAAAATTGTTTGAACAGATAATTGAATTCTACAATTGCAACTCCGCAAACTCAACTGCAGTTCATGATCAGTCACGCAGTTTCAAAGCGTCCCTTTATATTCCAAGCTGGATGTTTTGCGCTTGGAATTTCAGCCTCGTGAAACTAATCCTCTTTTATTTTGTCGATACTGGAGAGTTGTTTTTGTATCGTGGTGATTTTACTTAAAACCTCAGTCAGTGAACGGTTAGCTTTCATAACTGTGGTGAAAAGGAAGGAGGGCGGAAGTAAAACAAACAGTACGTTTTATCTCGATCATACAGACTGGATATAATGATTGAGGAATAATATAGAAAAACAATTGTTTAATAATAGCCTAACGGTCTTGCACAACGTTAGTCCGATTTATTTAGCAACTTCTCACAATGTCAAGTGATCAAGTTTTACAACTTGAGAGTTTGCCAACAGCTTGCACAGCCCTTGTTCTGTAATTCCGTTCTATATATTTGCTAAGTTCTTTTTAAATACAATATTCGAAGTGAAAACCCCTTTACTTAAATTAAGAGTATACAGATTTTAAAATTAAAATATGGAACTTGTCTTCATTTTAAAGTTAATGTTCTAATGCACTGACAAAATCTATTCGTATAATATCGGAGGAAACAATGAGTAATCGGTAACAAATTGTCACTTTTTACTTTCTCCACCCTATACGTAGTATATGGAGAAAGTATTGTTTTCGTAAAAATGTTAGAATTAGAATTTTCAGTTGAATTATCTGTTTTGGTGCTCCCAGAACCCCAAAAAATGGTTTAGTGCAATTATCTGTGTTGGTGCTCCCTGAACCCAAAAATATTTTAGTGGAATTTTTTGTTTTGGTGCTCCCTGAACCCAAAAAAGTGTTTTTAGAGTGGTGTCTGTCTGTCAGTATGTATACACGACCAGAGAGGACACTATTGGTCCGATTTTCATGAAATTTGGTATGTAGGTACTAAACCCTAATATCTCCAGGGGTTTTTTTCATTTTTTGGAATTTTCAATTATTAAGGGTAATTTACCCCTAAAAACCCATAAAAAACGACAAAAATGCAAATTTCTCAAAAACGGCTCTAACGATTTTGATCAAATTTTCAGTATTTATAGTGCTTAAGATGCCAAACAAAATGCCACCACCCGCTTTTATCAAAACTTCGGCGTTTTATAATTATGGGGAAATGTTTAAAAATAAACAAGTTTATGTTGTCAATCTAGCATCGCGGCGGCGGCTGCACGGGGTAGCACCACGGTAGCGATCACGGCCAGTAATTCAAATGTCGCGCGATCGAATCCCGCCTAGGACAATCATTTTTTTATACGATTGACGTAGGTAGAATATTATTTTTTTGTTTTGTTCTAAAAAGTAATAAATAAAATGATTGAAAACAATATTATTTTGACTACAGTAAGTTGGAAGAAAGTTTGTGTCAGTTAACTGATACCGTTTATTTTTAAATACTACTAGTCTAAATATACAGAATGTTTCTCATTTCTAGAAGAAATAAAAATAGTTTTCTTACAAAATTAAGAAAGTCTTTACTCAAAACTACCTGTATTTCGAAATGTAAGTAATTGTCAGAAGCAAGCTTATTCAGTTCACGCAGACATACACATTTCAGTTTTATAGCTCACCAATATTAACCTAATTCAACTCACCAGATAATCTCTCATACACAAATTTTACCGTTAATTATAAAAGCATATGTACTATATGAAATACCGTTCCAGTTCTTATAATATGTTTGAAACCTAATTAATTACGTTAAACTTAATTCAATCCACTTGTGATTTAATTAATTATTGATCAGTATTTCAATTTCCATAATCGTGTTATGTAACATTTCAACAAATCCAAAAAAGGGAAGTAAAGACAACACTGCTCAGCCTGTGACTTTATTTCAATTTAGGACAAGTTTGGGTGCTTTCTCAAAACGTATTTAAAATCTGTTATGTATAATGAATACAGTACAACCTATGGGTTAGTGGTGCAGGCTTAAGCAAATTTTCGGCTTATGATCTCCATTAGATAAAACATTATAAATTCTTTCTTTTTTTAAATAACACATCAATATTTTTTCTTTAATTTATTAGCGAATTTCCATAGGAAAAAAATGAGCTATTGCAGTGGCCCTTATGGTGAGACCCAAGGTCGGGAGTAGCAAATGAGCACCGATCATGGTCCCCAGAACACGTTTTGGGGGTTCATTAACATTCATATATATATATATGTATATATGTGTTCGCACTCTAGCGGCCGCATTTTAAGTCCGATTTGGTCCAAATTTGGTACACATTGGAACGGCCAATCGACCGATCCAATTGGGGTTAATTAATTACAT
>JAGFPH010003428.1:7742-19156 GCA_018207615.1 Philaenus spumarius | reverse complement strand
TTAATTTACGTAACCATTGAATTAACAAAAGGAGTAAAAGTGATACTTTTTAACAACAAACTAAATTATCTTTTGTTTTGTCCGTGTGTGAAAGGATAACTGAGATACGAAGCTCAGATAAAGACATAATTTCATGGTCTACAACACCAAAGATTATTCTAAACCAAATACACAAGAGTCTTACAATCTGTGCTTATTGTGGTGTCGAGTTATCGCGATTTAGGGCTAAAAATAAGAAATTCATATTTTTGAAGCCTGTAAACAAGTTTACTAGCATGCAATAAAACTAGCTGACCCGTGTGAATATGTCGCAAGTTAGGTGTACCTATCTGATTTAATGAAGTAAATTACGTTTATTTATTTACGTTGGTTAGTTTGATTGATTTGTGTGATATATTACACTTGCATATAGAATGTAAATAATCTATATAACAGATGTTATGTTAGTTAAACAGATTGTTAATCATATGAAAGTTTTTAATCTATATTTTAAACTAAAACATAGGTTTTAATCTATTTCGATGAAGAATTAATGAAAGATATGGCTTTGCCAAAAAAAAAAAACAAACAAAAAAAAACACGTAAAATAATAAATAAGGATCTTCATCTAAACATAGGGTGTACAAAAAGTCCCGCACTGGTTTAATATTTCGTAAACGAAGAAAATTTGAAGGTAGATGTGATTGTAGAACCTACTCTATGTAAAAATACTATTTAATTAAGATTTCAAAAAATTTATCTGTCATCTTGGATCCGCCATTTTGAATGTAACTTTGTTTTTTACGGGGAGGTGGTCTTGTGATACATCATTTCGAGGTAGAATTTCAAGAGAAAACCAACGGTGAAATTTGCACATCATATCTATAACCGATTAAAAATGGCGGCCAAAAAACAACGAATCGTGTTTTATGATTTTGCCCCATTTTGCGGTACTATTTTCTTTTTTTAATACTAATTATTATTCTTTTTGGATTTAGAATAGAATAAACTTTCAAACGATGTGCCACACAACGATATTTGGTTGAACCACTCGAAATCAATTTTGAAAAACAAAATGGCTTCAACTCAAAAATTTTAAATATTCCCAAATAGCGTTGTGTTGCATATAGGTTGAAAGCTTATTTAATTCTAAATCCAATAAGAATAATAATTAGTTAAAAAAAAAAAATAGTACAGCAAAATGGGGAAAAATCGGAAAACAAGATTAAATTTTTTGGCCGCCATTTTTAATCGGTTAAAGATATGGATGTGAAAATTTCACCGTTGGTTTTCTCTTGAAATTCTACATCGAAACGATGTATCACGTGACCACCTCCCCGTTTAAAAAAACAAAGTTACATTCAAAATGGCGGATCCAAGATGGCGGATAAATTTTTTGAAATGTTAATAAAATAGTATTTTTACATAGAGTAGGTTCTACAATCACATCTACCTTCAAATTTTCTTTGTATACGAAATATGAAACCAGAGCGGGACTTTTTGTACACCCTGTATAATTAAAATTTAAGTGTCTGTTATTTCGAAACAAATATTTTGTTCTAAGCGTATACGGTTATTCACACTTTAAAAAAACCTAAACACGCATTTCTAAATCTGTTGTCTGTCTCTTCGTCTGCCTGTCTGTCTGTCTGTCTGTTTGTTTGTCCGGGTTTATCTCCGAAACGGCTGAAATAATTTCAACAAAATTTTCTTTTGCATGTAAATGACTTTTCAGAAACTAATCTAGACTACTTTTTATCTTGGAAATATTCAGGTTTCCTATTTAAAAATTGAAAAAATGTAAAAAATGATTGACAAATTAGGAATATTGCGAACGGACTTGACACGCGATCAGTATAAATAAAACAACTGATTTGGATCGAACGGTCAACACTTTGACAAGATCGTCTGTGTTTTAATTTACGCTGGTTTAACCGTTAAACATATATCAAAACAGTATGCAATAATGTGAAATGTACTCATAGATGTTCAATACACGTCACGCCCTGATTTATATGTTCGTTCGGGAGTAGGCCTAACATACTGGCGGAAAACATGATGTTTAGCGTTTATTGGTGCATAGCTAGTAATTTCGTAGGCCTAAAAGGGTTGCTTGGATCGATTTGAGCGAAAGTCAATGTGCGATTTTGGGCCATGGAACTAAAATAGTTTTTTTTAAATTTGAGTGTAATGGTAAGGCACAATATTTACCCGATAGTCCTTTTAATTATTTAATCACATCTGTGAATGAAGTTCCAGGTACCTGCTAGTAATTTTAAGAAATTTGGATTTACAAAAACGTTTCTGTACCAGCATCGGTGCCTGTAGGTATATAGAGCAAAATAAAACAAGCCCAAGCGAGATAAGTGTTGTTTGGAAAGATGACGTTGAACTCGAACAAGTCGTTAAACGAAAATCAACTTAGCCTCGAAGTAACGATTTTTGTGGGAATACCAGGATTTAGGAGGTTATGGATTTAGGGTTTTCTTGGTGAAATGCATTACGCTAAACGCGAGAATATATCAGTTATGTATAGATGGAAATGTATGTGATAAAGCTGCTGGCTGTATGCGCAGAAGCAGGGACGACCAATGCGCATGCGCTAACATCGTGTAGGTCAGTGTAGCGAGTCAGTCGGTGACAGAGGTTCGTCTCGCTGTCTAGTACACTACCGTTCCTAAAAACATCGCGGTGTTGACGATTCGTGTTTGTTTATGTGATAAGGAAACAAGTACTTATTTTTATTCTGTTTGTGGTGTACAAACAAAAATGGATGTGCATCCGAGTTGTTTTACTTGTAGGAAATCAGTGATACAGTAAGCCATGCGCCGCGCTCCGACCGTAGAAAACAGACTGGGTAGTAGAGTACTGGCAGCAGTCACATCCTCCACTCCGCCACACATAGCATACCTCTCCTTCCTTTCACACAAAATCGGCGGCCTGCGTGACCCGCTTCTTCACATTATATCTCCATCTGTAAGGCTCAAATCATAATAGTAAATAATGCTTGTGTAAGTCAAAGATAAAGTTAAAGGAAATTTTCAATTTTGCTCAAAAGACAAAAGAAGGTATTTTTGGAATCTATGGATGGAGACCAAAAAACAAATACCATAAGGTAAATTGAAATGGTTCCCTTGAATAAAAAATGAATACGTAACGACAAACATATTCACTAAATATTATTATTTCATAAATACCTGCGTATCACTTTTTTTGTGCTGCTCACAGTCCTGCTTAATGTCTATATATTTAACGAGACTATATTATTTAATGTCTCGTTAAATATAGAGACATTAAACAGGACTGTGAGCAGCACAAAAAAAAGAAGAAAAATAAACGGTACCAGGAACTGGCACATACTTTCTCACAAACATATTTAAATTATTAAACAGATTCACGGTGACTTGTAGGGTGAGGTAGGAGAGGTGATTTTGTATTAAAGTTGTTTTCCCATAAAAATCCATAAAATAACGGAAAAACCAACTTTTATCAAAAACGGCTCAAACGATTTTGATTAAAATTTTACAGTTTATAGTACTTTAGGTCCCTAATAAACTGTAAAATTTTAATCAAAATCGTTAGAGCCGTTTTTGAGAAAAGTTGATTTTTCCGTTATTTTAAGGGTTTTTATGGGAAAATTACCCTTAAAAATAAAAAATTCACAAAAATGAAAAAAACGCCTGGAGATGCCGTGGTTTAGTACCTCCATACTAAATTTCATCAAAATCGGACCACTGGTTTAGGCTCTAGGTCTGATAACATCCACGCAGACACACAGGGGCAGACACACATACAGACACACACACAGACATCACTCCGAAAACCACTTTTCTAGGTTCAGGGGGGCCCAAAACGGATATTTCCACCAAAAACTCAAACTCGAAAATTTTGACGAATACAATACTTTCTCCATATACTATGGTATAGGGGGAGAAAGTAAAAAGTAAATATAAATATTATTGTTATATCACAAGCCAAACTTGAGTTATGAATTTCTTAAACAATTACAAAATAGCTGAAATAAGGAAAATCGAGAATTTTACAAGACATGTTTAACCCAGTTTTGTATGAAAATTCTAAAAATTAATAATAATATATTTACTATGCAATGTTTTTCCATATTATGTTCTTTAGCTTTGTATTTCTCTCGCATTGGTAAGCGCATCACTTGAGATCGGCTGGATCAATTTGGCTATTTTTTGTTTTAAAATGTTCGTAATAGTCCGAAATAGGTTTTTATATAAAAAAGAATGTGAAAAGTTTCCCGAAAAAATTTCAAATTTGGAAAAAACTAAACAGCTTCTTTTGTATGGACTCAAAACCATAGTGCACAAAAAACAGCTGTTCGTATAAAAAGCTAAGCAACACCCCATGTTTGTTTACATTCATTACCATAGCAACATTACTTAGCAAATTTGAAGAGTATTAGCTTTTTTAGGTTACATTGACAAGCTAAAAACAAACACAAACAAAAAATCTACGAAAAATGCTTAAAGAATTATAATTGAATTCAATCATTGGTTGTTACATATTATATATAAAACAACTGATTTGGATAAAAAAACTGATCATAATTTTAGGTTAGGCCTACGATGAACCAAAACACGTTTATTGGCAACCAATTGGGCTAATTTAGAAACAGGATTTTTACAATTCTTCAGAACTATCAGTTTTTTAGGTTAGGTAAAAGCAAAGAAAAGGTGTACTGTATTATCTATAAAGGTTTAAAAAATATAAATAAAAATATAAATTTGTGTATTATATTCTTAAGTGGCATAAAAACCAATTTGCAATTCGATTACTTAAGTCAATGTAATGAAATGGAATAACTACCCTTTAAATTAAACCAGGCAATAGCGAAGCATTGCTTTGTCCACTAGTTAACAATATTCTTAACAACGCATCAAAATCTAAGATAACTACCCAATTAATTACTGAAATAACCACCCAAATATTAACAATAACCACAAGAAAAATATATGTATTGATGTTTGGCACCAGTTAAAGGAGGTGACGATTCCCAAACACAGTATTATTTGTACCTTATTGACAAAACAGAACTCAAATATTCCCAGCGTACAACTCAACTATTGCGTGTCATTGTTCTGGTAAACCCTCTAGGGCTGACTTCGTACAACGCTTTGGTGTGTAATTATTCCCAATAACCGACGGATTGCGGTCAGGATTAGGATTGGTTACACTAAATCCTCTAACCCATTATTTCGTGGTTATGCAATAACACAGATTGGGTTAAATTCGTACTAGCCGTGTCCATACGGAATTATAGACAGATTTCGATCCGGATTGAGATTAATTGTCCCACGTAATCTAAACTTGTATGGTGTCCTAACCCATTTTCTACCACTATCATATTTATAGGACATCACATTTATAAATTTCTAAAAAAATAACTATATTAATTTTGTTTTCCCAGATAGTTTAAGACATAACTTATCAAATTGTTCTACATGTGAAACCAAAAATAAAATTTAAATTGTTGTATATCTAATCTTATCTTATTAAACGAGCAATTATTGTATATTTTGTTGTAGCGTAGCTACAATATTTATCAATAATATTCAGCTTCGTGAGATTTCCCCGGCAACGTATATATACTCCGGCAAAAGTAACAATTACCATCATGTTTGGTCCGCAAAGGGCCAAAATCAAAGCGAAACACCCGGGGGAATTTCCGAAATAACTTCTCGGCCCTCGAAAGGGCCGACAACACGTCGAAGCACTAAACGGAATTCCACAACAAATTTCTTGGCCCTCAAAAGGGCCAACAACAACTTCAATGCAACAACAAACTTCTCGGCCCTCAAAAGGGTCCACATCAGTCGGCGTCTTGCGATTTTCCCGTAAAAGCATTTACGGGAAAACTCGCCTAAATTTCCCCGGAGCTTCACTCCACAAGTCCCCGGGACGATACAACATCTGTCTGGCGAACGTAGGCACGTTCGGCCGCCAAGGACACGTCGTACATCTCCCGGCAAGCTTCAGAATCTACGTCTACTTTCCTCGGGAGTCGAGACCTCGTCTTCCGAGAAAGTCAACTAGCTTTGTTTCCCCCACAAACTTCTCAAAGGACCGTTCCGACCACTGCAGCTGTCTGGGAAGCGAACACGCTCTTCCGCCAAGGACACTACGACCTCACTGCGAACGGCTTCTTTACTTCTACCGTAAAACTTCTCCCCGCCGACAAGACCTTGTCTTACGGGAAAGTTGATCGGTGATCTCCCGCGAAACATCGATCGTTATATCTCAATAATCCCCAGTAAATTCAGTTCCCCGGTCACGTAATATATTTAGTGGCAAACGTAGAAACGTTTGCCGAACAAAAACTAAATATATCATCGCACAAACGGCCGAAACAACGACTTCAAACTTTCTCGGCGTTCATCGCACTGCGCCCGGGAAAGTTACCATCTCCCGCGTAGCTTCTGTCGAAAATATTCTAAGTCCCCACGCGAACTTAAGAACTTGCAACCGCAAACTTAAGAACTCGCCAAGGCATCCCAACTCTACACTGGTTCGGAACTCGGCAACTTTGCCGTTCTGTAATTCGTCGACTACGTTTCCCCTAAGTGTTACATTTCGCACTTAGATGTTACTTTTCGCTGGAGAACAATATATATACGGCCCGATTCGAGTCCAAAATCATCGAATCTTCGAACACCACCAGGCCAACACCAAGTATCTCATCATCTTACCTTCGATCTCACCGGGACCAAGGAACCAACACCAACACCTTCAATCGAATCTTCGAACACCACCAGGCCAACAACAAGTTCTTCGTCTCCAGGACAAGACCACCACCTACCTTCGATCTCACCGGGACCAAGGAACCACCACCTTCAATCAACTATCGAATCTTCATTCACCACCAGGCCAACAACAAGTTCTACCTTCGACCAAGCATCAATCGAACACCAGCCAAGCCAGCTTCAGCTTCCAAGCAACCAGTGAACGACTACTGAGCCAGCCTAGACTGCCAGTGAGAAAGGAAGCCGGGAAGTCTCCCGCACCGAGTGCCAAGTCCTCAGCCGAGGCATATATAGAGAGAGTTACGCCAAAGTTGTCAAGCGAACTGAGGAGGAAGTACTGCCGACTTGCTACAGGGCCAAAAGTACAATCAATAAACGGTTATATGTTCTAATTCAATTACTGGTTCTTAATTCAAATACCATCGTTACAACATCAGCGCAACCGGACAGCAGACACAAGAAGACCCGTTCGCGGAAAAGAGGCTAGTCCGGCTAGAACCTCCGCCGTAGCTCCGGCTACGTGTCACCCGACAAATTTACGCTCTTCAAGCATACACGGTCCTTCTCAGGGCCGACTTCGTCCAGTAGCCACTCGATCCAAGACATTGCAGTCGTCTTGGTGACCGGGTAGTGCGCACCCTACTTAGGGCTACTGTGCTTCGCAAGGATTCAACGCAACGCAACGAAACGACGCAGCGCTTCGAATACCTAGCAGGCTTCACCTGAGAAACTCCGCCCTTCTGGCCAAACTTTCAATCGCTCAGCGGCCCTTATCAGGGCCTAAGAGTAAATAATAATTCATACGAACGTTGGCCTATCTGGCACTAAATGGTCCTTTTTAGGTCCAAGTTTCAACAGTAAAATAAAACGCCCTTCAGGCACATTCTGTCCCACATACGGTCCTTATCAGGGCCGAGACAGAAACTAAACTTTTATTTTAATTTTTAATACTTGTTGTCTCCGAATAAATTCTAGCCGCGGTAAAATTAACTTCATTCAATCCCCGGAGCGACAACAATTTGTATATTTTTATAAATTTATTTCGGGGATCTCGCTAACGGCTCTAACGATTTAGATGAAAATTTGCATAAAATGTTTTTTGACATCAGGAATTGAATGCGCTTGGTTTTATGTCTGCACAAATGCGCTAAGTAGCTCTTTTTGCCTATGTAAACTCTGAACTTCTTTTATATGCCACCTTTTAAATCACAAAGTAGGCGAATAGATAAGTTACAGATACAATCCAGATGTTTTACAAACAGATGTTAATCTGTTAAATTTGAGCTCCACATGTTTACATGTTTATATACAGTTTAACAAACATAAATCATTAACAATGAATCAGGTGGTATAATTTTCAACTTATTTCTTTATTCAGACACAAAACGTAACTAAAACAATATTTTTGTCCTATTATTAACCGTTCTGAAAACCTTTTCACCAGTTTCTGCATATTCACATTTATTCAGTATGCGATTCGTATTTACATAAATTTTCCTAAAAAAAACAATAAAAAAAAGTACTGAACGATGCTCGGTCATCCAGGTATTATTTATAAAACATGCTGAAATTAAGTAGTCGTACTTGACTTCAAGAGGATATAAATTAAAAATAGTTATTGATTTTTACGTACATTTTTATTCATTTGTAATAAAATGAAAGAAATGATTTTTGTGTTAAATGTTTTTAATTAAGTGCTTCTGATCACCCGACGACGGACGACAAATGTCCGAAACACGTGTAGTGCACACAAGTAACTTTTAATTAATTGAAGATAAAAACTTCAAAGGATTGCTGGCGGTGAGTATAATAACTATTGTAATTATTTTTTCAGTTCTGATTATTACTGAGTTTCCATAGGAAAGATGAACTATTGCAATGACTCTTATAGTAAGACTTAAGGTCGGGAGTGGTAAATGAGCACCGATCGTGGTCCCCAGAATTTATATATACGTATGTGTGAGGGTGTGTGTGTGTTTGTGTAAGCAATCCAACGGCTGCATTTTACGTCCTATTTTGTTAAAACTTGGTACACAATAAAGCGGCCAATCGACCGATTCAATTGGGGTTAATTAATTACATTAATTAAAATAAATTCAAATGCATAATAACAAAAGATTAAAGCCAAAGGGTGACTAAAAAGGCCCAAAATTAAGATAAAAAAGTAGTTTCCAATGTGAACAGAGTCTTTATTAATAATTTTGAAGAATTAACTAAAATTGTGTTAGTTGATACGTACAGACGATGACGTATGCTTTAGCGACAAGATCGATCCAAAAACTTGCAGGATCTGACAGGCAGAGACTTGTCCAGTCTTGTCTAAATTTGGTTGAAATGATTTAACATTGAAAAGATAGTGGTTTGTAATATTATTAAAGAAGTTGTTATTATTAGATTTATGTTGAAAGGAGAGTTAAATAAGCAAGGAGTAATACAAATAATTTTGTTATGATAATTTGTTAAAAAGTTATAGACAAAAATGTAAACGTAAACAAATTGAATTGGCAGAATTTGAATAAAATCCAAAAACAAAGTAGAGTCATTTGTAGAGTTAAAAAGGGTTAAGAAAATAAAGTAATACAAAATATAAAGTTATAAAGTTGAATAGCTGAAAAATAAAGTTTAAAGTCATTCTTGGGCATAAAAGGGACAATAACTCATAAAGTTCAAATGTAATTAAATCATAAATAATAGAATTTAATAGAGTAAATAATAGGGCATAATCAAGCCAAAGTTAAAAATAAAACTAGTTTTAAAAATAGTTAAGTAGTTTTGTAAAAATAAAATAAATTAATAAAAAAACTTTATTAATTCAAAATAAATACAAGGGAGAATAATAAAAGGGAAATATTGATAAAATAGGGTATATATATGTGCAATAAATTGTAATGATATGTGAGATATGAAAAGAGCTTTAAAGGGGGCGAATGAAACGTCGAAAACCAAACGAAGGCAATTAGAGAAACAAAAAGCTGATTAACTAAACAAACAAACAAGCTAATAAAAATCCAACACCAGATCAGCGCGTTTCAAGACCAACCGAAGAAGATACAAGCAAAAAAAATGGTAAATTTCAAATTTACGGGAAATAAATTTCAAAATTTAAACAAAACTAACGAAGTCCATAAATCAAGAATGAAGAGGAGTAGAAACGCCATTCGAATTCCAGAGAAACCAGAAAACGTCAACAAAATCAAAATCCGACCACTCAAAAAGAAGTTATAGAGTTTGGATGAAATCAAAGCCAAAATTGCTAATCGACAGGCACCGACATGAACTCAAGACCAAAGCACCTAGAAGGAAGTTACGTCATAGGAAGTACTACGTACAACAAAATAGAGCATATACCGTAATTCAATAAATGAAGATAATAATTAAATTAGGCCTAATCAACAGGAAATAAAGGCACCAAAATTCATCAAATAAATCAGGGAATATATTAAAACCAAAAAATATATTTCTAAAGCAAGAAATCCGAATTTCTTGTCACCTAGAGGAAGATGCTCGTTTGACAAGAAAAAAGTTTAGGAAAGCAGCTTGCATCCACTCTAACATCAGTTTAGGACGAACCGCCAACGAGTAAACATCTGACCGAGCTCCGAGAGTACTTGGAGAAGGTTGAAGTGGGACGAGTTACGGTGTGCGTTACGTACTAGCTCCGGCCTAAAGCAAAGTTGGTCGTGATAATTTCGGGAGAAGAATATCCATATCAACGGCCTATCTTGCCAAAAGATACTACAATAAACCAGGAGAGGAGAACTCTAATAAAGTCCAGGAGAAGACAACTGTAAACCGAAGAAACCATTCTGGGGACCAAGGAGAACAACTTTAAAGTGCTTCAAACAAACAGAAAGCAATACGCGTCGAACTTCTTGTGTTCTGTAAGTGGCAAACAATCATTGTTACTTATAATCGCATATATTATTTCTCAAGACTATTTTTTTGTCGGTACGCCATAACTTCCTTACATAATCAAATTACATGAATGAGGCATCATTTTAAAGCTTTCCTTAACCACTACACGGGAAAAAAAGACAAACAGCTTAAAATTCATGTTTTAATAACATAAATTGATTTAAAAAACTTTTATATTATACTCTGTATGTTCCTAATGAAAGGCGCCATCTACTAACCATCTGTTTAACTAGCATGACAGCTGTTAGTTAGATTGTTTACACTGTAAGATTGTATAGGGAAACGCTTATTTATAAACCAATGTAAATAAATAAACTTAATTAACTGAATTAAATCAACGTGTTAAATCAGGTAAATGTGGGCCTACTCCGAACTTGCGAAATATTCGCACGGGTCAGCTAGTTTTAAATAAATCCCTTTTTGCAAAATAATAAATAAATTTAATTTAATTAAATAAATAAATTCAAGTCGATTCTGGGGAAATTGAATAAAGTAAACTCGTTTAGTAAATTTCATTACTCACAATGGCAAATCGTCGTATGTAAATAATAGAATCATTAATGTACACATTTTAATTAATAAATTAATTACTCACTTTGCTACTTTTCGATATACATAAATATAAGTTAAATATTAATAAAATTTCAGTGTGTTTTTTGAAAATAATAATTTGTTGTTTCAAAATCAATGCATTTATGTTTTAATCAATAAATCGTTTTGCGTTTTCCATAGAAAATTTTGAATATATAATTT
>JAGFPH010003427.1:130504-141668 GCA_018207615.1 Philaenus spumarius | reverse complement strand
ACTTTGACCTCCCAAAGTCCCCCCTACAATTTCGATTTTTTTAAAACTTTTCTTAGCGAGCACCTAGGATCCTAGAGTAAGCTACATACCAAATTTAATTCCAATCCGTTCTTTGTTTTTTAGTTACTTTGACCCCAAACCCTCCCCCCCTTAAAATTTCGAATTTTTTTAAAACCTTTCTTAGCAAGCACCTAGGGCCCTACATACCAAATTTTATTCCAATCCGTTCTTTGTTTTTTTTAGTAACTTTGACAGCCCCAACCTCCCCCTAAAATATCGAATTTTTTGAAAATATTTCTTAGCGAGCATTTAGGGCTCTAGAGGAAGCTACATACCAAATTTTATTCTAATCCGTTCGGTGGTTTTTGAGATTTCGTGATGAGTGTGAGTCAGTGAGTGAGTGGTATTTGGCTTTTATATATATAGATTGATGTCCGGACAATGTTCACTTTGAGTGAAGTTTATCGAAGACTTGTTTGTAGTTACTGCAATACCGGATGAAGTAATTTTGCTTGACTTTTATTGTTTGTTACTGTAATTTTACGGTCAGTATAACCTTTACTTTGTGTAAGTGTAAGTACAAAGTTCATTGTACGCTTCCAGTTCGAAGGAATTTTTCTTTGAAAAAGCATTACCTCGTTAGTTGGTGCAGGCTGTTGAAAACGATTCCGAAAAATTAATTTTCATCGTTTGTTAGGCTAGGCCTAGGCTTTTCTGACGAATATAGTATAGTATTAGCTATACTATATTATATAGTTAATATACTATAATTAATATAGCTCCGTCTACAGGCCCGGATTACGACATAAAATCCGGAACTGGGGAAAAAGGAACACCCCAGTTTTTTTTTAAATTTACAAAGTAATTTTTTATTTAGTTTTTAGTACTTTTAATTCAATTAGTTATTAGTATATTAAAGTGGTTTTTACAAATTGTCTGTCTGTATGTATACAAAGCTAGAGCGAAAACTATTCGATCGATTTCAAACAAATTTGCACCAGACATGTCAAGTAGGCCTGTTTAGATGGACGAACAACAGTTTCGAAAATTTTTGAAAAACAACCATTTTTGGCAAAAAACACGAAAAATCAGTTATTGTTTTTTTAAATAAAAAACGGCTCTAACGATTTTGATAAAATTTGGCTTATTTGTAGCCTTTAATGTACCCTACCATATGCAAAAAACAGCATCTTTCTAAAAATTCTCGTTTAGCTAATAATAATAACTGATTTTGGGGTTTTTTGCCATAAAGGGGTTGTTTTTTAACATTTTTCAAAACCTTTTTTCTTGCATCTATACAGCCCTAATTGACGTGTTTGGTGCAAATTTGTTCGAAATCGATCGAATAGTTTTTTCACTAGATATTAATAAAAATATTTATTAGTTAATCTCCTACTTTAATAAATCACTTCTCCTACCCACCTACAATTATGATGTACACGAATCTGTTTAATAATTTACATATGTTTGTGAGTAAGTATGTGCCAGTTCCTGGTACCGTTTATTTCAGTAGTTTTACTTTCTCACTATACTATAGTATAGAGAAAGTGTAGTGATGGAAAAAAAATCGATGTTGAGATTTTTGTGGAAATATCCGTTTTGGGACCCCCTGAGTCCCAAAAAGTGGTTTTTACAAAATGTTTGTCTTTATGTCTGTATGTATACAAAGCTAGAGTGAAAACTATTCGATCGATTTCAAATTGAAAAACAATCCCCTTTTTGGCAAAGAAAACCCAAAAATTAGTTATTAGTTTTATATAAAAAAAAATCGCTCAAACGATTTTGATAAAATTTGCCTTACTTGTTGCCCTTAATGTACCAAAAAAAACAGCCCCCCCCCCCCAGATGTTGTTGCCCTTGTTGTACTATATTAAAAAACAGCATCTTTCAAAAAATTATCGTTGTTTATTTAATAATAATAATAATAATAATAATATCTGATTTTTGTGAGTTTTTTGGCCGAAAACGGGGTTGTTTTTCAAAATGTGTCAAAACACTTTTCCGTGTGTCTATATAGGCCTAATTGACAGGTTTGGTACAAATTTGTTCGAAATCGATTGAATAGTTTCTTCTTTAGCTAATAATAATTTTTAATAGTTACTCTCCTACTTTAATACAATTATGAAGTCACAGTTGGTATTACATACGAGAGTTGGCGTGCGAAGCACGCAATGCACTGTGTATTGAAAATACTCCCAATATGGGGGTTGGCGTGCGAAGGACGCAATGCATTGTGTATTGAAAATACTCCCAATACGGGGGTTGGCGTGCAATGCACTGTGCGTAGGCCGCTTCTCATAGTGACATAGTGTTCAGTGTCAAGCTCACATGTGCGTCCTTAGTAGTGAACGTTTTAGTAATTTAAATATGTTTGTGAGAAAATATGTGCCAGTTTCTGGTACCGTTTATTTAAAAAATGTTTGGGGCCTTGGTCGTGGGGTCCTGGAGCGATCAATCCAACCGATACGCTCTTTTAATGCAACCCCATCCGTCTAGTTGCTAGACAAAAACCTGCACACACGTACTTATATTTATAATGTTATAAATTTCAAACCTTAATTTTCGTTCAAGAGTTCAATTACTTTAAGGACAGTTATTCAATTGTTGAATAATTTTATCGACAACTAATGCAGTTTTGAGCAAATCTGAAATGCTCGTTTCGAAAGAACTTTATTACCCAACATAAAAATAATTTTGGGTGGATCAGAATACCCTTTATGAAAACACTTCTACTTTGATAACCCTTTCTAAACGACACCTTCGCCATTAAAATCAGTTCATTAATTTTGGGGAGTGGAGGTCATAAAGATTGACGTCGACCCATGTTATAGGGCCTACATAAAATAACAAAATCTTTATTGCTATTGAATTTAATAGTAAGCTTACAGTTTTCGCATTTCAAATAAATAGGCCTCATTAAATAATGTATAAATCATCCTGAATGAAGTTCTTATATTTGAGGTAGCTACATGTGCATGTACTTTTTGGCTTGCATTGAAGTAATCGGATATGATGTGTCTAAAAGTAGTGTCATTTCAATAATGTGTAGGCCTATAGATATTAAAGTAAAAATTTTCCCAGATTTGCTATTGGCTGTATGTTATTTACTAAGATAAGTTTAAGACAAACAATGGGAACAGTTTTAAAATATGTTTGGGATTAATACAAAATAGATCTAAAACAGTTTCTGTCTGCCTGTCTGTCTGATTGTATTGAACGTAGCACGTAGACACAAATGGAACGTCTATAGAAAAAAAAACAGTTTTTATTATATTCGTTAAAAAACAACAAACGAAAAAACTACGAAAAGAGGTCACAATTGTAAATGCATTAACCCAATCCAGCTTTATAAATTCAAAAAATAATTTTAATTTTGTGTATCTTTTAACTTATTTTATAAGTACATAATAACATAAAACCACAAAAGACATGCCGTAATTAAAGCTGGGCAGAAGTGAAAAAATATTTCTGAGTTGATCGCAGCTCTCCAAGTGCCAGAGCTGTACACTAGTAGCCTTGAGTTTGCTAGTTTACCATTCTTCCGCTAACAAATATAGGGCAGATTCATAAAGGTGGAAAGTACAGGGTTGCAGACGTAACCCTGACTGTAAACGTACTGAAATGTGCATGCGTGACAATGTATGGCAGTATCTGTTATTAAACACAGCTTTCTCTCACACATTGAACATTAACGGATATATTATTTTTCTAGTATTCCTCCGCCAGCAGCAAGTTGATGTGATAACCACCAGAGTGCAGGCTAAACACTCGAGTAGGAACACAAATTCGGCGCGTACTTGCTTCCACGATAACGTGGATTTTTTCGTCATAAATTATCCAGAATTATTGAAATTAATTTTACTCGAAAGGCAAAAAAACTTCGAATTTGGTGATCTTTTTACATTTTTGTTATTCCCCATTATTGAATAAAAAAATAGCAAGCTTTGATTTTGAGTTAAGCCAAAAAACAAATTGAGTTAAGCAAAGTTAGTTAAAAAAATCAAAAGATATTCACATTCGGACTGTCCTAACCTTTAAAATGACACATTCAGAATAATTTTCTGGTCATTATCACTCCAGAAATCTTATTAAACGTTTAACATTGCTCTTATGGGGGTTGAAATTCAAGATGGTGGCTGGGTCCTTGTTCGCTTCGCTCGCAGCAGACAAACTAACTTCACGAGTTTACTTTCCCGAAACTACCCCTACGGTAAAATCTCCACGTGGTTTTGAACTGGGTACTTTTGTGGTATTTTGGGGAAACCAATCGGGCTATAAGGTCGTATAAAAAAAAATGGGCAGAATAATCTCCTGTATTCATTTTTTTAGATCCCCTCCCCCCAAAACAAGTTTAATTTTAGTACGAAAAAACACTTGTAATTTCGGTTAAAAAATGTATGTCCGGTAGTCGAATTATTTTGGCTAACGAACTCGTCCGACTCTACTTAGAAAACTAACGTGTCCACAAAATTTGGATCAAATCGGACGTAAAATGCTACCGTTAAATTGCGAACATATGTGTACATGTATATAACCACACATATACACACAATGTATATAAACGGATATAACATTTTTAATTATACTGCGAAACGTTTTCTGGGGACTACAGCTTCCTGAGCGTACGAAATATATTAGAAGAATTTGTTGCAGCTCAGCCTCCAGCCCCGGATCATGTGCTGCTTTGTAGCTCGACCATATGGCCTTGGATTATGGACTTCGTTTCGCTCGCAGTTTACATCCTCAGATCAGGAGATAAAATCCCCCACGTGGATTTGAACCGGGTACTTTTATGATATTTTACGTTTTGATCGAGTGCGAACATAAATGTACATAAACATATAAAATTTGTAATAATATCCCAAAACATGTTCTGGTAACCATTATAGGTTCTCATTAACTACTCCCGAACTTACACTCGATCCCACGTTCACCATGCAGTACAGATAGTGCCAAGTATCGTGAAGCGTCACTTGAGCATGCGCTGTAACGTCTTACCCTCTCCTACGCGACTGTGAGTCTTTAGTACAGTCACACCAAAAAGTGTTGATATGCAATCAACACGACTACATAGCAGACATGAATTAGGTAGGACAGGCGGCTCTGACTGTACTCCGCCACGAGAGGGGAAATGTGGTGGAAGCCGGCGTAGGAGACTTGCACACCCCCTCTTTGCGCTCCATCCTAATTGGCGCTATCTGTACAGGTCTTACGGGAGAATAGACATGCTACTACCATTACAGGGAACATCTCATTTATTGTCATGCGGGTTGCGTCAACTGACCGAGCGTTGCATGGGAGTTGATGTTTTTTAGTTGGCTATTAATTATCACATAGACTGTCGTATGGATAGCATGGCTTATGGGCGCTCTGTGCTGCACGTGGAATCGAGTATAGGCCTAGGTGTCACCGTAAGAGCCACTGCGTCTCTTTTTTATTATAATTACTTGTTCGGAAATTTGCCATCATTTGTGTGTTAAATTATTAAACACGACGTTTCGGGAATACAAATCAATTCCCGTTCTCAAGTGACTCAAACTAACGATACATAAACCCAGGCAACTAGGCCTATGTAAGGGTGAACAAAGTAAAACTACAAATTACTACTAACCTTAAATATCTACGTGATACATCTCAGAGTTAAGACCGAGAAGTCAAACACACCAACCACAGACAAAACACAATACAAAACACTAAGCACACGCAATTGATGGCAAGCGTCTAGTTGATAAGTTGGAATGAGACTGACAACTGGCCAGAGTATTAAGGCGTGGCAAACAGGAAGGGGTATATTACATAGGCCTAGTTGCCTGGGTTTATGTACCGTTAGTTTCAGTCACTTGAGAACGGGAATTGATTTGTATTCCCGAAACGTCGTGTTTGATAATTTAACACACAAATGATGGCAAATGCTTGAACAAGTAATTATAATAAAATTCAACATCCATCATTAAGTAACAATAACTTCAAACACAGAACTCGTCTCTGCTATGGAAATTAAGGGGGGGGGGTCACTGCACAGGAAATTTTGTTTGGTTTTATGTTATAGCTTATTCTTTTCTGTTTACAATGATATACAACACTTAGTACAAACATTTAAACCTACTTTATTTACATTTGAATGAGACCATGTTTTTAGGTTTTCAGCTAAAAACCGGAACTTCAGTGTCTTCCACAGCGTTTTTCGAAAGTTTGATTTTTTAAGACAAATACCCCTTTATCTCGGGGACTGCCAAAGGTATCTGCTTAAAATGTTTTGTGCACACTTATCAAACCTACCCAGATTACTGGAAACTCAAATATAGTTAAAAAAAATAAAAATAGCTTTTTAACTTCCCGCTAAGAAAATTGAAAATTTTCTAAAATCGGAAAGTTATTGGTTTCACCCTGTTTTTCGAAAATTGAGTATTCATCAGATCTCGACGTTTTGAGGTCCTAGGAATCTTCCCTGACCACTCCCGAGAGGGTGTCACCCTGTCTGTATGTATGTGTGTGTGTATGTAAGTATGTGACCCGCTTATAACATTTGAACGGCTTAACCGATTGGATCCTACCAAACGGCGTTCTAAAGAGTTCCATCAAACTTAGATTTCCTGAAAATTTCAACTAATTCGGACCGGTAGGTTCTGAGAAATTTCAAAAAAATTAAGAAATTAAATTTTTTCAAATCAGGTTTTTTTTGAATAACTTTTAAACGGCTTTACCGATCAATTCCAAAATCTAATCAGCTTTTAACCTTGAAAAGCGACGTCGATCGCTACCAGTCCGGTCAAAATCGGTTAATTCGTTCGTGAGATATCGTGAACGAAAGAAAATAAAAAAAAGTGTTTTTTCTCAATTTCTCCGAAATTTTTCATCAGAAAAAATTTTTGTTGTCGATTCTTTCAATGGAATCGAAAAACTGCATCGATTGCCGCAAATCGTATAAAAATCGGTTGATTCATTCGCGAGATATCGTGAACGAAAGAAAATAAAAAAAAGTGTTTTTCCTCAATTTCTCCGAAAGTTTTCATCCGAAAAATTTTTGTTGTTGATTCTTTCAATGGACTTAAAAAACTGCATCGATTGCCGCAAATCGCATAAAAATCGGTTGATTCATTCAAAAGTTATGGCAGTTCAAAATTTCCAAAAATAGTGTTTGTTGTAATTAAACTTAGCGGGAAGTTACATGGATGGCCTTTAGGGTCAACCGTTTTCCATTTTTTTTTTTAAATACGTATAGGATTTAAAAAATTCAAAACAGGTTTTTTTTTTAAATCACAGTTTTTTTTAATTAGTATAAAACTAATTTTAGAGCTTCCACATGTGTAAAAAGACATATATTTTCAGGGGGGAAAACAGAATTATATCTTTATTAGTTCCTGAGAAAAAGTGTCATAATATGTTAACATGGTGGAAGATAGTGACCCCTTTAAATACTCAAATTTTACACCATTTTAACTTTCAAAGAGAAATCATAGATCTCTACATGTTTTCTTTTACAAAACTACCAAATTGTCATTTCTATACTTTATGCCTGGTTAAAAAATGTCCTAAACAGGTTAGTAAATTAATATTTGGACACAAAATTATCGACATTTTTAATGCCAGGAAGTTGTTATTTCGCTACTGTAATTTTAAAGCATTTTTTTTTAAAGTACGAACAAATTAAAAACCAAGTTGGTTGAAATGTTCTATTTGTATAAAAGGATCCACAAAGACTTACCCTCGACGAAAGAGTAAGCCGACTGTTATCCCAACCTTTACTGTTTCCGCGATGTCGATAAAAGGCCATAAAGTTTATTTTTATGGAGAAGAAAACTGCTTCCATATAACATTCATACAATCTTGATTCCCTTCTTTTTGTAGCGCTGGTTTAAAAGAAGCTATTAGAGTATATATTACACTGATAACTAACTGACTATATAAAATGTAAGTTTAATACTATAGTAATATTTTCTAAACTATAATTATTTTCGCTAGGTCTAGTTGCTAAATGAATCTTGCTATATCAAAGGCAAAGGAGAATGCGGGGAGGATTTTTCTTCGTTTGAATAATAAAACAACCTATGTAACCTACGTAAATGTGCGATTTAGCATTTGATTTTTCTTAGCACCGGTATAGAAGGCGCACAGTAAAACACAAAGAAGCACTACTTTTTCTTAGACGTAATACAAATAAAATTGTAATTTGAATCAATAAGATGATAGAAAATAATGTGTTAAATATTGTATATGACACAAGAAGTCTGACTGCGATGGCGTTTTCTTTTAAAGCGCGATTTGAAATTAATTACTGTTTACATTTTTGAAAGTTTCCTGTCATTCTTGTTAAAGGAATTCTGTTATTAGTTTAGAGATCGTAATTGCATTTCGTTGGTGTAATGCAGGAAGTTGTGGCTGAAGTTTCAATTGGAGATGTGGGTGAAGGTTGAAAATAAAGGTCAAATTAATATTGTAATATACATTTAGGCCTCAATAAAAAATTAGGAGAAATAAAAAAATGATTTTCCTCATTTACAAATGTTTATTTTAATATTAAATTCAAAATATAATAACATAAACTAAATATAAAAAGAATACATCTATATACATAAAAGAAAAATCCCCTGACTCACTGATAACGATTTCTGAAAAAATACTGAACGGATTGGAACGAAATTTGGTATGTAGCTTCCTCTAGGGCCTTAGGTGCTGATAAGAAAGGGTTTGAAAAAAATTGAAATCTTAGGGGGGATTGGGGGGGGGGGGGTCAAAGTTTCTAAATCACGATTTATCTAAAACTACAGAACGGATTGGAATGAAATTTAGTATGTTGCTTAATCTAGGGCCGTAGGTGTGATAAGAAAGGGTTTCAAAAAATTTGAAAACTTTGGGGGTCAAAGTTACTAAATCACGATTTTTCTAAAACTACTGAACGGATTGGAATCAAATTTGGTATAGAGCTTCCTCTAGGGACGTAGGTGCTGATAAGAAAGGGTTTCAAAAAATTTGAAATCTTTGGGGGTCAAAGTTAATAAATCACGATTTCTCTAAAACTACTGAACGGATTGGAATCAAATTTGGTATGTTGCTTCCTCTAGGGCCGTAGGTGCTGATAAGAAAGGAGTTCAAAAAAATTTGAATTATTTGGGGGTCAAAGTTACTAAATCACGATTTTTCCAAAACCACTGAACGGATTGGAATGAAATTTGGTATGTAGCTTCCTCTATTGCCGTAAGTGCTGAAAAAATCTTAGGGAGGATTTGGGGGTCAAAGTTACTAAATCACGATTTCTCCAAAACCATTGAACGGATTGGAATGAAATGTGTATGTAGCTTCCTCTAGGGTCCTAGGTGCACGCTAAGAAAGGGTTTAAAAAATATAGAAATTTTAGGGGAGGTTTATGGGGGTCAAAGTTACTAAAAATCCCCATAAGAAATACATAGTGTAATATATTTATTCATATAATATATTTTTTGTTAATATACATTTAACTTTGATTTATCTATCTGTGCAAAGCCGGGTCGGGCCAGCTAGTTATATGTATACAAAATATGGTCTAGCAAGAAAATGTATCCAAGAAATTCAGTAGTGTACAAACCGTTTTGGCTGCAGTTTAATTAAGCTAAATACAAAGTATGTTATAACCACATAAGTAAGAAAATGGAGCAAATTGACAAATGGATAACATAATTAAGTTACTAATAAAAATGCTAAAAGGTAAGTTGAACTTAAAAATGTAACAAAATCGAATAAATTATTAGGTATAATGTATTATAAACAAGGAAAATAATGAATATAAACCATTTAGATATATTATTCAACAAATATTCCCATAAACTTCCAAACTTGTAGATTTTTCCAGAAATGTCTAAAGCCAGTCGAAGTACATTATTCTTTTTTTCATTTCTTCTGAAACGTTACTTATAATTTCTGTGGCACTAAATCTGGAATGCAATCCAACACCTATATCCACGTCACTTAGCTTTAGCTACAAATGATCCGGAATGGCTTTTCATTTTTCGCTAGGTAGTATGGTGAGCTAAAGATTTTCGTAGTCGATTTCAGGTGATATGAGTTGATGTCATAAACGGTTTCAATCGATTCCCATTTCGCCTTTGCAGTTATGGTCATTCCTACTTCGTGAGTTGTGTACAAAGATTTTTTTTTCAAAGAAGTAAGCTGGTAAGTAAGAGCAAAAGAACAACATTCTTTCTTTTAAAACCATTGTGCACTCCTTTTTAAATGCACCGTGACGGGAAACTTCCGTGCATAGGTACCGTACAGCCTAAATTATCATTTTGGGTATCGAGCCAAGGACACGAATCTTTCTTTTGAACCAACATTTCCCTACTGCATATAGGGGGCCAATTTGTTGGGACTATAATCCGGTTCAACGTTTAATTCAATATCATTGTCAGCGCACATAGATGAACATTTGCTTTTACTTACATTAGGCTGATCATTTGTGGCAGCCATAGAATGGTTGGTGGTAGTATTCAGTTTTGAGGTAGGCCTAAATGGTTCATATTTGCAAAAAAACCTCGAAATCACACAGTTTTTACACCTTCTACCCTCCCACCACAAAACCCGATGCTATTTCCGTGACTTTTAACCACATTTGGAGCAAAAAGGGTCTATCAAACACTCAACCATATGTCTGCTGAACTGTATTATCAAAATATACCCAGTAATGTTAATTATATGGTAAATCGTTGAGAAATTGTTATTTTTAACACGTTTTCAACCATGCCTATAGAAATATCTTACTTTAGCCCCTCCATATCTCCAAAACTATTGATCGCAGCAAACAAATCGTATAAAACCATTTTTGTAGAGAATTTAACGTATTTAAAAAATGTATTGAACAAACTAAGCTCTAAAGTAAAGGGTTTACGAAATATTTGCAAAGAATCTAGCAAACACACATTTTTTACGCCTTCCGCCCTCTCCCACCCCCAAACCCGACACTATTTTCGTTGAGACTTTTTACCACATTTAGAACAAACGGTAATGAACAACTACCAACAATCAGACCTTTGTTTTTTTTGAAATCCACAGTTTAGGTCTAATTTGACTGTACTACAAAATTAGAGTTCTGGAAAATGATATTTTTATAATAACATCGATGCAAGTTATTAATTTGTTAATATTATAAGTAAGTAAGTTGTAGATTGTGGTTAAATGTAACACAAGTAAGTAA
>JAGFPH010003427.1:115832-126810 GCA_018207615.1 Philaenus spumarius | reverse complement strand
TTTCAATACACTGTGCATTGTGTGCTTCGCACGCCAACCCCCGTATTAGCAGTATTTTCAATACACAATGCATTGCGCGCTTCGCACGCGAACCCCCGTATTGGGAGTATTTGCAATACAAAATGCATTGAGCGCTTCGCATGGCTACCCCCGTATGGGGAGAATTTTCAATACGCAGAGCATTGCGAGCTTCGCACGCCAATTTTAAGTCAATGTGCTATTGACGCGCATGTGCGTCCGCTTTAAAATATTAGTGATTATTACGTAGAAAGGTTCAAAAATAAAAAATAAAGTAATTTTTAATTTCTAATCATTTAGGCTATAAATATAAAAAAATAAAAGGTAAGCTCATAGCATAGGCAAGTTTGCGTAGCAGAGAAGGTGTTAATGACACCCCAAAACGTGTTCTAGGGACCATGATCGGTGCTCAATTACTACTCTCGATCTTAGATCTCATCATAAGGGTCACTGATTAGCTCATCTTTCCTATTTAAATTCACTAATAATATGTTTTTATCTAACTAGATGCATTAATCACACAGACTAGTACTGTATACATATTTATCTACCAATGGAACTTCATATTGTGGGCAACGTGCCCAAAAGACCGTCTCGTTCGACAGGTAGGGAACATATAGGCTTAATTGTTTCTTTCTTTCTCTCTAAAAACGAAGGCACTTCTCGCTGCGTTGTACTGTAATAACGTCTCTTCCGATAGAAATTGATCTCACGTTAAAACCTTCATTCTTCAACGAGGACAGAGAGAATCCGTAGGAAAACCCCGAATAACATACAGTGAGCTTGTTCGTCTTTTAGGAATTACGAAATTAAAGTTGCTAAGACGTCGTTCATTTGACGATAACTTTAGCCTACATTTGATTTATACACGCACGGGGTTATCTCAGAAATAATGAAACGAAATTCATACGGGGTTATCTATTTTAAATACATTTTCACTAATAGGTCAGTTAGATTTATATGAGTAATCTAGTTTAAAAACAACTCTTTCCGGAGGTTATGTATACATTGTTAGTACACAATTCAATAAATGGATACCATTGTATGCACAACTGACTGGGTTCAATAGTTTAAAAATAATGACACTGTACGACTCATATAAAATAATTCAACCACGCAGCTGAACCGCTGACGTGAGTTGAGCAAATTTCCAAAATTAAGGTTATAGGGTTTCAACCAACAATTTGGGAAATAGGTCTATTCACGACGGTGCTGAATAGCTGGAAAATGCTTCGCACGCCATTCCGCACATTGGGCTTATCTTCAATACACAATGCATCGCGTGCTTCGCACGCCATTCCGAATATTGGGTGTATCTTCAACACATGAAACATTGCGTGCTTCGCACGCCAACCCCCCGTATTGGGAGTATCTTCAATACACAGTGCATAGTGCATCGCACGCCAACCCCACGGTAGAATCCACCACATGGCTTTGAACCGGGTACTTCTACGGTATTTTACGTTTTGATCGATTTTGGGGGAACCAAGCGAGCTATAAGGTCGCGTAAAAAAACAAAACGTGCAGAATAACATCCTACATTTATGTTTATAGAACAAAGTCTAAACACAAATCATTATCGTAGGAAAAATCTAAAAAAATACTTACTTCCTGTGAAAAACCGTGCTTCCGGTTGTTGGATTTATTTGTTTGGGGACCATGATCGGTGCTCATTTGCTACTCCCGACCTTGGGTCTTACCATAAGGGTCACTGTAATAACTCATTTTTCCTATGGAAATTAGTTAAAAAGTATCTTAGTAGATTTTGTTGTACCTCAGCCTTCAGCACGTGCTACTCCGTTTGCACCAACACCTTGTGGTCTTGGATTGTGGACCGCTCCGCTTCGCTCGCAGCAGACAAAATGACAGCTTCTTATTGAACCCCAAACAAGTTTCATTCTGGTATGAACAATCTCAAGAAATCTGTACTTCCTGTCAAAACCTCTACAGGAAAGATGATCTGTTGCAATGACCTAAGGTCTGGCGTGGTCAATTAGCATCGATCATTTGTACCTGTGTACCTGTGTCTGTGGTCTATAGATCACCTCGTTTCAGAAAATCACTGTTTACATCTTCAGGCACATACGACACGACAAATCACACCTTTCAGAAGTCGTCATCAAAATATGTAAAAAACCGTATAAAAACATACAACACGATACAACACAAATACTACAGTACATTTAAACATATCGCAAAAATAACATGCACTGGTCTGGTAGTTACTATGGGGGCATGGCTTTGAGTTAAATCCAGTGGCGGCTCGTGAGTAAAATGCTGGGGGGGCACACACCACCGGGGTGTTTGAACATTTTGTGTATTTTAGTGAGTTTTTAAGGCAATCTAGGTATTAAATTTGTGATGCCATATGTTTCTGAAATACTTATCAAACGTAAATCTGAAATACTCTACTTACATACCTTTAGTTATATTGCTTGTAGCAGAAGTCCATCCTTCTTTCCGACTCACTAGATACGTCGCATGCTCGGACGCCGTCCCAAGCCTTCCATAAGGCACAAGCTTAGACGCGTCATAGCACCAGCAGCCCCCACCACTACCACTCTTCATATAACTGCATGGTAATGGATTGGGACGTTCTGGCCAGCGTCCCACGGCTACAAAATACAAACTTCTCGCTTTATTTTTGCGTGTTTTTTCCTACATTTTCGATGTATGTGATTGAAAAAAACACATTGGTTAGTTAGATGTATAATTATAATTGAATGGGTATTTCATTTTTTTTTCAAATCTTTTGGAGGGGCGGCGTCCGAGAGCCCTTATGGGCAAGCCGCCACTGGTTAAATCCCTACTCCTTTGATATCTGTTGTGACGTTCCGTTACGAAGTCATCTCATCCTTAGTAGCTGCCCTTAAGGCGATATCATAAATTGAATTAGACTTAAACGAAATTTTGCCGTCGAGAACATTGCAAGGATCCGTTTTTACACTTTTACCGATATGCACACCAACTTGGAAATATTACACTTCTATATATATAAAAGCCAAATCCACTGACTCACTGATCGCGATTTCTCAAAAACTACTTAACGGATTGGAATGAAATTTAGTACGTATCTTCCTCTAGGACTCTAGATGCTCGCTAAAAAAGGATATTTTTAAAAAATTTTAAATTTTAGGGGGGTTGGGGATCAAAGTTACTAAATCACGATTTCTCTAAACATACTGAACGGAATGGAATGAAATTTGTTATGTAGCTTCGTCTAGGGCCGTAGGTGCTGATAAGAAAGGGTATCAAAAAATTTGAAATCTTAGGGGTGGTTTGGGGGGATCAAAGTTACTAAATCACGATTTCTCTAAAACTACCAAACGGATTGGAATGAAATTTGGTATGTAGCTTCCTCTAGGACCGTAGGTACTCTCTAAGAAAGGTTTTCAAAACATTTGAAATTTTAGGGGAGGTATGGGGGATCAAAGCTACTAAAAAAAGACCGAACGGATTGGAATGAAATTTAGTACGTAGCTTCCTCTAGGGCCCTAGGTGCTCGCTAAGAAAGAGGGGTTGGGGAGGTCAAAGTTACTAAATCACGATTTCTCTAAAACTACTGAACGGATTGGAATAAAATTTGGTATTTAGCTTTGTCTAGGGCCGTAGGTGCTGATAAGAGAGGGTTTAAAAAAATTCGAAATTTTAGGGGGGTTGGGGAGGTCAAAGTTACTAATTACGATTTCTCTAAACATACTGAACGGATTGGAATGAAATTTGGTATGTAGCTTCGTCTAGGGCAGGGTTTCAAAAAAATTGAAATCTTAAGGGTGGTTTGGGGGGGTCAAAGTTATTATTCACGATTTCTCCAAAACCACAGACCGGATTGGAACAAAATTTGGTATGCAGCTTCCTCTAGCGCCACAGGTGCTCCCTAATAAAGGTTTTAAAAAAAATTCGTAATTTTAGGGGAGGTTTGGGGGGGGGGGTCAAAGTTACTAAAAAACCACCGAACGGATTTAATTGAAATTTGGTATGTAGCTTCCTCTAGGGCCCTTCGGTGCTTGCTAAGAAAGGGTTTCAAAAATTTTGAAATTTTAGGGGAGTTTGGGGGTCAAAGTTATTAAAAATCCCCATAAGAAATATAAAGTGTAATATATTTATTGCAATATAATAATTTTTTTGTAATTTATACATTTAACTTTGTTTGTCTATCCGTGCAAAGCCGGATCGGGCCAGCTAGTTTGTAATAAGATTAGATATATGGATTCGTTGGAGAAATACGAAATTTATAAAAGTGTAAAAAACGGATCCTCACAATGTCTTCAACGTTCGTTTAAGTCTAATTTAATTTATGATATCGCCTTAAAGGGCAGCTACTAAGGATGTGATAACTTTGTAATGGAACGTCACAACAGATATGAAAGGAGAGGGGATTTTACTCTAAGCTTAACCTTGCCCCCACAGTTATGACCAGACCAGTACATGCATCGCACATGTTATTTTTGCGTTATGTTTAAATGTAGTATTAGTGTTGTGTTGTATGTTTTTATCAGGTTTTTTAAGTATATTTTGAGAACGACCTCTGATGGAGTGATTTGATGTGTTGTATGTGCCTGAAGAAACAGTGTTTTTCTGAAACCGCGGTAGCCCTAACGAGGTGATCTACAGACCACAGGCGGTGTACACAGGTACGAATATTTTATTTTACTATAAACACGTGGTCCAGTGGCTATAACGCAGGAATGCAATTTAAATTGTTAAAAGCGGGACCAGTGAAGCTAGTTTGGCCGCTGTGAGATCGTAACCAGAGAGCGTTAGGTCGACGTGCAAAGTGAAATTTTCCCCTACGATTGGAACGAAGCAGTGTGTGATCCGGGGCTGTATCCTGAGGTGCAAACAAGTTCTACTGATGTATTTCGTACACGCAGGCAACTATTCGGCACATTCGTGAATAGACCAATTCCCCAAATAGTTGGTTGAAACCCTAAAACATATACACTTAATTTTGTAAATTCGCTCAGCTCATGACAACAGTTCAGCCGCTTGTTCGAATTATTATTCTAATTGTTAGAGAGTAAACAAGTACAAAATTGATTACATTCCAAACAATATGCTTTGTTGTTAATTGTTATTTTTTGTTTACGGTTTTGTTACAAAGGTTAATTTAGGAGAAATATTTCTTTGCCTCTATGTAAGCCGTGTCATTAAAAAGTGTTTTTCTCCCCACACATATGCAAGTAAAACAATTTTTGTAGTAACTACCATTTTTGTGGTACAATGTATAAAGTCTTGCCAAATTAATTTACTAAATTACATGAAAATTATATTACACACGACTTTGATTCATCCGTCAGTTTATAAGTTTACTTACCTAAAAAGAAAATTAATTCCTCATTAGGTTTTTCCGTCTGTTGCCACTGTAAAGCAACTGTCAGCACTCCCTGATCTAGGTGAATATGTTGACCGCTTATCTAACTTAGTCTGCATATCACGTTCGTAGCGTTCATTCATTGTAGCGTTTAAATGTCCCTTTATATCGGCCTGTTTAGATTTATTTTCTTGATTCTTAAAAATAATTGTTTTAAGAATCTGTTTATCAGTTACAATTTTTGAATCTGCTGCGTGAAATTCTTTCAAAAACCTAATGTGCTCCCTCTGAGCTTCTCGCTGTATGAGCCTATCCCTTATGTTAGCTAGCCTTAATTTACAATCATTTATGTCTTGGTTTCTGTTATGATTGCCTACAAGATTTATTTCGTGTTTCCGATATTCGTTTTGCCTTCCAGAGCACTCATATTGTACTCCAGGCGTTACTAGTTTTTTGGATATCTAATTCTACAATCTCTAGCGAAATGCCCCTCTCTGTTACAAATAAAACATCGTTTTGTGTAAGACGACACCCTATTACTTCCGCCATACTCTTTACTGCCTCGGCTGTGATTTGATTCCCTTTCTTGGAAATATAACTTTCTTTCTCTACTATCTGCTCTTGGTCGATCCCTATAAGATCTATAACTAGGTGAAACTTTCCGTTCTCTACTAAAACTTGTATTTCTTGTTCGCCTGTAGTCAGGGCTTAAGTTCCTACTATCGGGACTTTCCCTGAAATTCTCTTTACTCCTAGATCTGTCCTTTCGTATTCCTAACCTATTCATCATTCCCATAATGATATCTATTTTTTCCTCCATGTCCTTTCCCTTGCTTTCTGTACTATCCATGCTCTGACCATTTAAACCTAGCCGTGTAAGCATCATAAAGCTAGCTCTTTCAAAATTTTGAATGTTATTTTCTAATTTTTGCAATGTTGAGAATTGTCCAGCATTAATATTTGCTGCAAATTCTGTCATATCCGGTTCAATCCTAGCACACAATGTCTCGACGTCGGTTTTATATTTTATTACGGATTCAGATGTTAATTGTACCCTACTATTCAATTGCATTAATAACAATTCTTTACTCTCTGTAGGTGCAAAAGCTTGGAGAAAAGCGCTTTTGACATCTCCCCACCTGATATTTAAATTTTTTCTCTCAAAGTTTTCAAAATATGATAAGGCAACCTCATCTAAATACATTGGAAAGAAAATAACTTTTGTATCGTCCTGCCAGTTATTTGCTACAGCTGCGCGTTCGAATCTATTTATATGGACAAAAATATCTTCGTTCGGACAACCCTTAAACGTTCCCGGATTGAAAAATGGCGAACGTTCTTGTGCCATAGCTATTACGTGAGAATCCTCTTTCTTAGTTTGATTAATTTGTGGCGATACAATTACCGCTGTACTTTCATTAAATTCTACTTATTTGTAAATATTTTCCTCTCTTAAATTTGATGGACCTTGTGAATTTGTAACAACTAACACATTATCGTAATCCCCTAATGATTTGTTAACTTCTGAATCGCCTTTAACTTAATTAATCTTAAATGCGACCGCAAATACTCTAAATCTGATTGCTCAGGAATCTCTAAACCTAACTCTCTGTACAGTTCCTCAGCACGTTCCCGCGTCAAAAGCTTTATTTCTGACAAGCTTAAAGTAATTTTCATTGGAAATTATGTCCGTTGTCGAATTGAAAATCTGCAAACACGTGCCGTCTGGAAACCTCTCCCGATGCGCGTTATAAGCGGATTCTCCGCGATGTCGTTGACAGTAACGGAAGTGTGCTCTAAAGCTGACGAAACAGATCTTTAATCAGTATTGTCTACGGCTAACTTCTCAATATCAATTAGCTTTCCACAACACTTAATTAAAATTATCTGCACGACCTAATCTCCTTAAAACACACTGCCAAAAAAAAACACTATTCGCCTAAAATATTCCCTATCTAAGAAATCACCGAAACACAGTAAAATATATCATATATTCTGCACACAGTTTCAAATTAAAACACATAAAATGTCTTCAAACACATGAAGTACACTTAAACTACTTATCATAGTAACACTCACAACCTATAACACAAATTTATACTTACGAAAATGTACTTAAAATAATAAATAAATGTTTATAATCAAATACTCTCACACAACAGATTATTAAAAAAATGAATGTGCCTTCGAAAGAAAACAAAATTAAATTTACTCTATGGAATTATTTTGAAAAGAACAATATTTAATAACTTAAGCAAAAACTTTTTAATAGTAAATTTTTTGTGATTTAGGTAAAAACCTAAAAATCGGCGCCTCCACCACTTATTACTTAGGGATCTTTATATAAAAGGCAACTCGCTTAGCTCGAATTATTTTGGAGTGAGAGGGTCAGAAAAACATATATTCAAATTAATTCAACCAAGGACATTGTGAATATATCTTTTATTTTAATTCCGTACACACAACTAAACACAACAACAATCAATCTAAATCCATACTAATCTTATGCCTAACTCTCCCGGCAAAACTGAGTTCAAATAATGTATTTACTTCCCAAAAATCTCAAACACGGATATCACTCTAATAAATAATTACTTTAATTATGAAACAAACAAAACTGATTCTACTTAGCTTGATGCTATAACACTTTCCCCAAATATTCACAATAAATGTTCCCTCACCTTATTTTGTCCTCGTGGCTTCTTCCGGTCAGCTCGTCCTGCCCCGACGTACCGCTACACTGGTTCCACCCAAAAAGCCCTGTCTCGAATTTAGTTACCTCTATTTAACATCTCTGTCCCCACTCAGTTTTACTCGTCTAGCTCGGTCGTTGGCTTACTACAAAATGCAACTATGCGATTTGACTTCATCGCGTGTTGCACCGTAGGCTACCAATAAAATTCTACATCTAATATGGTTAAAATATAAATTAATAATAATCCTCATCTCACTTCGTAACAGCATGCCAACCCCCGTATTGGGAGTACTTTCAATACACAATGAATTGCGTGCTTCGCACGCCAACCTCCGTATTGGGAGTATTTTCAGTAACCACTGCATTGCGTGCTTCGCACGCCAACCCCCTTTTTAGGAGAATTTTCAATACACAGAGCATTGCGTGCTTCGCACGCCAACCTCCGTATTGGGAGTATTTTCAGTACCCACTGCATTGCGTGTTTTGTTAAAGTAAAGTATTTTTCTTCAACCTTCATAGTTTTCTTATTTTAGATAAGATCAAGCTCACAAGAGAGTAAGGCTGTAACCTACTGCATCCATGCGTATTGTAAGTTGTAGTTTAATCAAGTAAATCTACATATTTTATCAGTATGCATGCAATGTAAAATGTGTTGCTGGATCCTCTTTTGTGTTGTCTATTTTATAATTAATTTGTACTTTTTAAACCCAGTATTAATTTTTACTACAACATTTCTTGATTTAGGGGGGTTTAACCCTGGTTACGGCCTTGTTAGTGGGTGACAAAATTCTCCGCGATGTTTTATTGCTATCAGATGACTCGCATGTGAAAATCATGTTTTTCATGATGTAAATCATGTCTCGTTTAGAAGCAAATGTCTTTAATAAAAATGTATGATTTACATTTTTTGACAACTATGAATTATAATTTACATGTTCATGAACGATTTTCTGCAAATTATAAAAGACTATCTTCAACATTAGGTGAAAGATAAATAGTTATATTGAAGAGGACTGTATGGAATGTTTCGTCCTGGTATTGCACTTGCACACCCCTTGAGTATGGCGTAGTTATGAATATAATGTTGACAAAAAGCTATGAAGACTGGCGGCACGCATAGGCGTAACCAGGGGGGTTTGAGTGTTATAACCCGCCAATTGTAAAAACAATCGCACTTTACATTAAAATACGCTCTTAAGAGTAACTTGTTTTCAACACCTATGCAAATATCAAACTACAATAAATTATCAATGTATTACTAAACATTATCTTTGGTCAAATTGGTCACTGGCACTTTATTTTATATAGATGCAGTGTAGTGTATCAAAGTATAATGTTCTAGAGGCAGCACACGGAGTTTTGTCCGCCACGGATTATTTGCCGTCGCCTTTACATCAACAGTGGTACGAAGAAAAATATTAAAGTATACATATTGTTCGGAAAAATAAACGATCGGTTTATTTACCGCTGACGGTAGCTGTGCAGCCGCTCACTGCCACTACAATCGACGGATTTCCTATCGTCTCCACCGAAACAGTGGCGAACGTGATCAAATGCACGCCAATTTTCCTTATTATTTTTTTCGTAGAATACTATGCTTCAACTGCGTGTAGAAACCGACTTTCTTAAATAATTGAAAAATGTTTCTTCTAGTTCCTCAAATCAGGAAACACTGTGTACAATGCTCCAAAATCGTTTCTTCTTTTATTTATTGATTGGATGAACCCAAATATGTACATTATTTAGCTTCCTTTTCAATCGGCGACGGAATAACAATAAAGTTGCTCTCTGTTCGTGTCAATAAAACATTAAAAGAAATAATATATTACACAACACACTTCGTGATTGATGAATTAGACACTTCAGTGTAATGAATCCCAATAAGAATTTTAGACGGCGCGGCGAAGGAAATTTTACCGCGTGCACACTTTCAATTTTATGACAATCCGCGGCCGACAAAAAAACGCAGTGTGTGTTCTAGGCCTATCCCGTTAGAGGCAGCGCACGGAAAGATTTGGCGGGGGATGAGTCATGGCTGCTATTCTAAATTATTCTGAAATGGGCCTGAAATACAATTATTAGAAGTGAAAAAGTATACATATCTATTTAATTTTAAAATACTTTTAGGAAGCCTAAAACGTGTTATTTTACATCTTAATTTTTAAAATTGGTCCATGCCCTCTTCCCCCTCCCTTTTGTTGTAACCCCCTCCATACGGTCGTCGTGGTTACGCCTATGGCGGTACGGAACGCTTGTCGAGATAATCAAACTCCCACTTCTCAGTTTTATTTAATACAAAGTAAACAAATAAATTGGTTTGAAGCCCGAACAAACTAATTAGTTAAACAATAAACGTGAACTCTTATCTATCTAGTATCGCCTTCCAGTCTTTAGACGAAGGAAGAGGTGGAAGTTATTTTTAAAATTCGTGCCAAACTCGTTGAACGCTACCCCAGACTTGGTTAATTAAAGTTTGTATCTAGTGCCGTGTTGACGTCACAGTTGTTTTATTCTCAGTCGGAGAAAATTTCGAAAAGTAAAACAGTCGTTACGTTTTAATCACGCCACACTTTAACAACTGTCATAGGGACTAAACTTGGTCGTTCATTTCTCTCCTTTCAAATTGCACGTTGTCTTGTAACAGTGTGTTTCAATGTCGTAACGTTTTCTACGCTATCTGGTTCGATTTACGTTTCTTTCACATCCATCGAAGACATTGAAATATAAATAAAAACAAAATTATACTCGATATTTTGTGGACGTGTATTTTTGAAGTGTAAACTTCTAAAGCCGCACCTCGGCGCTATGTTTGCTGGCAGTGAATCGGATTTTGCCGTCACGCATTTTCTCATGCATTTTATGAAACGCTCTAATCGAATTTTACCATCACGCATTTTCTCATGCATTTTATGAAACGCTCTAATCGAATTTTACCATCACGCATTTTCTCA
>JAGFPH010003427.1:101709-115090 GCA_018207615.1 Philaenus spumarius | reverse complement strand
AAAAGGACATATTTGTGCTTCCTCATTTCGTAAGTTGTGTTAAAAAGTTTATACTTCTTCCGTGTTGTCGTAAGCACATAATTTACATGTTTTTACTTGTGTTTAACTTGCAGTTGCACCAATAATGTTACAAAGTCACGCATCGTTAATTAAATCAATATACGTTTTGATTTGAATTTGAACTAAAATTAAGGGAATTTATTATTTTATATCAATTCTAAATTTAATTACAAACTTATTAAAATAAATGTTTTGCCAAAAATTATACGTTGAAGTCTAGATGTATAATAAAACTACCAAACTCAAATACCAATTGTTTTGTATCATCATAAATATGTGTTAACCTCAATGCTTTAATTAGTATTCTTGAAACGTTTTTGTCATGTGATCTGACAATATAAAAATAACAGCAACATGAACAAAATGCAGGTGTGCTTAAGACCACACGGGAGAAGTGTAAACTTCTATGGCGATATTCTCATATTCTGATTTACCCTTCAAAGGTATAGAAAATATTGAATAAAAACACAACTTGACGAAATGAGGAAGCACAATGTCCATTCAGATGTATTACCAAGTAAACTATTTTAACACAAGTTACGAAATGAGGAAGCACAATGTCCATTTCACAGGTATTACCAAGTAAACTATATACTCTGCTATATATAGGCTACATGTGTGCTACATATAGTAGAGGGTGACGCGTGACGGTAAAATCCGATTCACTACCCGCAATTTTTAGAAGAGGTGCCCCTATAGAAGTTTATACTTCAAAAACATTTCGGCGTAATTAATTACTATCGATCATGACAATTCAAACACGTTTTTACATTAATTTATAAATAATCGACAAATACATCTACTTATATAAAGCTAGACGGTAACACTGATTCACTGACATTAATTATTAGGCACTTGAATTAAAGCTCTCGACGAGAAACCTTTGGGAAAATTGCCAAAATTGAACATTTTTTTATTTTGGAAGCACCTTTTGGGCGGTAACGATTTTTTAGATTTTTTGAATTTCTTCATTTTCTAACTTTGAGCGCATTTAGCAAGAAAGCGGTAAGAGATAGCAAAAAATGTTAAATACAAAAGTTGTAGACAATTTAATTTCAAAGATGAGATTTTCCGTCAGATTCAAGATCTAATCATCCATTTTGCCACTATTCATCCGAGAAGGGAGGCTCCGCCCAACGTCCTTAAAGCTAGACGATTTCACTGATTCACTGACATTAATTATTAGGCACTTCCCGTAATGGGAACCCCATCAACCTTATACTTGAATTAAAGCTCTCGACGAGAAACGTTTGGGAAAATTGCCAGAATTCAACATTTTTTTATTTTGAAAGCACCTTTTTTGCGGGAACGATTTTTTGAATTTCATCATTTTCTTACTTTGAGCGCATTTAGCAAAAAAAACGGTAAGAGATAGAAAAAAATTTTAAATACAAAAGTTGAAGAAAATTTAATTTCAAACTAACGATTTTCCATCAAATATAAGATCCAATCATCCGTTCAGCCGCTATTCACCCGAGAAGGAGCTCCGGCACACAATCCTTCAAATTTCCCATGTTAATCTTATGGAGATAATGTTTAATGAGCTTGAGTCAGCTGCCAAATAAAACAGCTGATTTATGCACGGTCACCTATGTACAAACGAGCCAAAGATTAACGAGATTCTTTAACGAATTTTCTACTGCGAGCGAAGCGAAGCAGCCATCTGAGGCCGAAGGCCGAGGTGGGGTTGGGACGCGAAGCGTCCAGGGGCAGAGCCCCTAGTCTATACATATAAATAAAATTGAAGTGTCTGTCTGTGATTTCAAAATATAATTTTATTTTCTAAGCTCATATGGTTATTCACTCCTTACCTAAACATAAACGCACATTTATGTTGATAATTTTAAGTTTTAAAATCACTAAAATAGGTAGTAACTTATTGTGAAATGATTAAAGTAGTGCAAGGAAATGTAATTTATTTCTAGAAATCCCAAAAGAAAAAATTTCTAGAAATGTTTATAATAAGTCATTTTTATGAATAAATGTAGCCTAGCATAAAACAATCAAAATGAAATTTGTTGGTAAATGTTTAGTAAACTTTTACATTTCAATTTATTCATTAATAGAGGTTAGTTTTCAAAAAACTTAACAAATAACTTAGTAGCATTAAGGTTTAATTAAATATGTAAACACAATTGCTCACAGAGATTAGAAGAACCACAATGTAAGCCTTTGATCCCCTAGTTCTGACCTGTCCGTGGTGGGCGTTTATATACTGACATATTGCTGTATCAACTTTGTAATCTGAAGGACATGCTTGTCACGCTTAATTAAAATGAAACCGCGAGACGATAAGTTTGATGAGCTCAATCACAGATAAAAGAATTATTAATAATTCTTTTATCTGTGGCTCAATATAGAAGGATGGAAATGTCTAGCAAGTTCTTCTGAGCTGTGACGAGATTTGTGTTCAGGCTGTGTTTGTGTTTTTAACTGTTGTATTGAAATTGTTTCATTTGTAATTGTTTCCGTTTCAAATCAGAAATATTTAGCTTTCTCTTTTTGAGACATAAATAAAAATAACGGTCTCATTTCTGACTGTTTTGCAATTTATTTAAGCAGTTACAAACCTTGAATAACCATGTAATACAGAGTGTTTCACAAATCAGCAATACTTTTATTTAATAAGTCGATCTTGAGGACCTTTTTGTCTCTCGGAAATGTCCTAAATGGCAAACTAAAAAAGGAGTACAATTAAAATAAAAACCACAACAGAGCGCGGTTTGGCTTATGTTCTAGCTCGTTATGGTTACCCTACTCCCCTGCATTTGTTACTATAACCGGCCAACTTTAAACAATTTTAGAAAAAATGTAAACAATTAATTACATCTTTAAACTGGTCCAATTAAAACTTCAGTGCGTTTAGTTCAAACTTTAAGAAATTCAATTTGTACTTATACAAAGTTATTGTATAGGTTATGTTAGGTTAGGTTATGGTAATTAATTGTTGTAGAATATGTGTCTTCAGTTTTCAAATATAAAAGACCTGCCTGGAAATAAAGAGCTTCTTCAGCTATTGTTGCTTTCCTGTCGGTAGAGAACGCATCTGTTTGAAAGATTACTTATCGTTGCTATCGGGTATAATGGAAAATAAAATATTTCAACTCCTCAACCTGACAAATAATTGACGGTATTAATAAAGAAAGACCTGTTTATAAGTTTATTAGTGCAAGATATATTTTCAAAATTTCAGAAATGAGGAAGTTTTTGGCAAACATTCTAAGACACTAATATTTTTGGTTTATTTACTACTTACTGCAGCAACTCTTTGTATTTTCGAACTATACAGTACGTATGGGTAGAGCGTGATGTGTCTACAGTTGAGTGATAAAAGCACACATTCTATATTTAAACATTTTTATATAAAACGTACAATATGCTAAGTTGTTCTATTGTTCTTCTTCTGTGAACACAGTCTTAACTATTATGTCCGAATATGCTTTGATATTAATGGGTTTCAAACATATTTTCAATGACAAGCAAGTAATATAATAAATGATAAAAGCAGTTGATAGTATCTTTAGCCTAACTTATTTTAACATGATTAAAAAGAACTACAGTGAAAGATAAAGAGTTGAAATCAATCTGCAAATTAGTTAACCTGTTTTAGTTGCAGATTCATAATTCATTTACAAAAGATGAAATAACCGAAACATTAATAACACAAAAAAAAAAAAAAAAACATTCATGGGACTGTCGACAGAAGTGAAGACTGTCATGAATATAGACAATCTTGTTTATGTTATTTACATTTGTTTTAGATTTCAATTTTAAATGTGTCAAGATGAAAATAACACAACTAACAAAGGAAGCATTATGTCTATTTCAGTGGTATCACCAAGTAAACTATTTATTTTAAAACAACTTAAAAATGAGGAAGCACAATGTCCATTTCAGAGGTATTACTATATACTCTGCTATATACACATGTGTAATACATATAGTAGAGAGTGACGGAAAATGCTTGACAGAATAGAGCGTGACGGAAAATGCGTGACGGTAAAATCCGATTCACCGCCAGCACAATTTTTTGGACGCGATGCGCCTATAGAAGATTTTACTTCTATAACAGATAGAATAAAAATAATTGGATCACGCAAAATTAAGTTTATATGTTTCATACTTTCAACCAACTACTTGGGAAATTGGTCTACTCTCGAAGGAACCTCAGCCTCCACTCCCACTCACGCGTTGCTTCTTTACGCTCGTAGCTCCTCGACCTTTTGGCTTCGAACTATGGACTGTTTCGCTTCGCTCGCATGGGACCAACTGCGTCCCGACTGTCGGCACCATATTAGAAGCTGCTCTACGGCAACACACCCACGTGGATTTGATCCGTGTATATTTTTTTTGTAATTGACGTTTTGAACTATTTTTTTAGAACCAGGCTATAAGATTGTGTAAAAAAATAGAATGTGTAGAATAATCTATATATATCTATATAAATGAATTGCTGTTCGTTAGTCTCGCTAAAACTTGAGAACGGCTGGACCGATTTGGCTATTTTTGGTCTTAAAATGTTTGTAGTAGTTCATAGAAGGTTTATACGTAAAGAAAAGTTTGAAAAGTTTCCCGAAAAAGTTTCATATTTGGAAGAAACTGAACAGCATTTATTGTATGAACTCAAAACCATAGCTCACAAAAACAGCTGTTCGTATAAAAAGCTTATGTTTGTTTACATGTATTACCATAGCAACATTACTTAGCAAATTTATAATCACTTTAATAATACTCTTCAAAACCAACAGCTTTTTAAGGTTAGATTGAAAAACTATAAACAAACACAAATAAAAATGCTTACAGAATTAATTATAATTCAACTCAAACATTAGTTATTAAATATCTATATAGGCCTACTTAGAGATATGCTGCTTAAAATATTGTTTATATAAAATATATCATAACTATGAAGTTTTTAATACTTTTCAAAACATATTTTCGCTATCAATAATAATAATAACAAACAAATTATTTGACACCATGCATAACCATAAACATACACGAGTTTAAACATATTTTATTCAAAACTAAATAAACCATCTGAATTAAACTAAATGCCTTTAAAATATCACATTCGTAGCTTTATTTTGATATATACTATATATTGTATATTTAAATACTAAACAATATATATCTTATACTAATTAGGCCTATACATTTAAAATTACAAACTCTATTTGAACCAGTTTGTTACATCCTAAATTAAAACGGATGTTAAAAACTGATTCAAATATCTTTTCTACGACCCCCAGCTAATTTAAACCCTCGCTAAGAAAGGGTTAAAAGAAATTCGAAATTTTAGGGTGGTTTGGGGAGGGGGGTCAAAGTTACTAAAAATCCCTATAAGAACGAATTGGAATGAAATTTGGTACGTAGCTTCCTCTAAGGCCGTAGGTGCTCGCAACATTTTCAATGAAATTAAGTGAAAGTCAAACTTAGTAAAAACTGTAAATTAAAACGATATATTTAAAGCTTTTTTATGTTAGATGTAGTTTACAGGAATAAAATTTTCAGTGCTTTCCTAAATAGCGTAGACATTTTTTCATGAACACAGTAGGATACGCACAGGTATTCAACGAACACTTAAAAAGAATTACAATTACGTCAAAATGACTGAAAATACCAACAACCACGGGCAACGCCGTACGGGTCAGCTAGTCGCCTATGTTTATATATTGTTTTTAAGATAAACCCCCAAAAAACTTAATTGTAGTATAAAAAATCTCAAACAAATTTACTTCCGGTCAAACAACGTGCTTCCGTTTGTTGGATTTTTTGTCTAACGAACTCGTTCGAACGACTTGGACAACCAATGTGTGTATCACATTTGGACCGACTTGGACGTGAAATGCGGCCTTAGAGTGCGAACATATAAATATAACACGCCATAAAGTGTTCTGGTGACCATGATCGGTGCTCATTTCCTACTGCCGACCTTAGGTCTCGCCATAAGAGTCACTGCAATAGCTCATTATTCGTCAATTTCGTCTATATATATATATATATATATATATATATATATAAAATCCAAATACCACTCACTGATTCATCACGAAATCTCAAAAACCACAGAACGGATTGGAATGAAATTTGGTATACAGCTTCCGCTATGGCTGTAGGTGCTCACTAAGAAAGGTTTTCGAAAGATTTGAAATTTTAGGGGCGGTTTTGGGGGTTAAAGTTACTAAAAATCCCACCAAAGAGATTAGAATGAAATTTGGTATGTAGCTTCCTCTAGGGTTCTAGGTGCTCGCTAAGAAAGGTTTTCAAAAAATTCGAAATGTTAGGGAGTGTTAGTGAGGTTAACGTTACTAAAAATCCCCATAAGAGTACATAGTGTAATAAATTTATTGATATATATATATTTTGTTAATATACATTTAACTTTGATTTGTCTATCCGTGCAAAGCCGGATCGGGCCGGCGAGTCATTTATAAAGATTCTCCACTCTCTGTGTTCGCTTTTCGGACCAAAAGAGCGAATATACATCAAACATTATTTTTATTACATGTTCATAGGTTTAATTGTTATGAAAACGTCCTTAGCAACTAAAAATGTTGAATAAACGGTACCAGATAACTGCCACAAACTTTCTCCCAGTTGAAACTTTATGCCTTCCCGAGAGTAGTATAGGAGGGGGTTATTTGGAATTGCAAAAGTAGGAAAATGTTACCATGGAAAATATTAGATGCATTTAACACACATCCATATTATATTATTATTATTTAAACTATTCGATCGATTTCGAACAAATTCGCACCAAACATGTCAATTAGGCATGTATAGATGCTCGAAAAAATGTTTTGAAAACCAACCCCCTTTTCGGCCAAAAACTCCTAAAAATGTGTTATTATTATTACCTAAACGAGAATTTTTAGGAAGATGAGGTTTATTGCATATGGTAGAGTAGGGCCTACATTAAGGGCTACAAATAAACCAAGTTTTATCAAGATCATTAGAGCCGTTTTTGAGAAATTTTGATTTTTTTTAGTTTTTTGGCCATTTTTGGGGGCTTAAATCAAAAATTTGAAAATATTAAAAAAAAAACGCCTGGAGATATTCTAGAACTACACCTACATACCAAATTTCATCAATATCGGATCGTTGGTATGGTCTCCAGCTCTGTACACATCCTTACAGACACACAGACACACGGACAGACATAAAAAAAAAACACTTTTTGGGGTTCAGGGAGCACCAAAACAAATCATTCCACTAAAAATATATTTGGGTTCAGGGAGCACCAACACAGATAATTCCACTAAACAATTTTTGGGGTTCAGCTAGCACCAAAACAGATAATTCCACTAAAAATTCAAATTCGAAAATTTGTACGAAAAACATTCTTTCTCCATATACTACGTATAGGGTGGAGAAAGTAAAAATGGATAGATCACCCTTCGCTGTTAAATGTACAACTGCATTTAATTGCTAAACACAATAGAGTGGTTTGTAACAAATAGAAACCTATCCTAATTAATTGCAATTGAAAAGATTCAGAGTAAATTAATTATAATGTATTTATTTGTAAGCAGTGATATATTAATTGATGAACGTTGTCAGCTGATTGGTTGGAAATAGTGTTGCGCTTAATGTATCGGAAACATCGGGAACAGTTGCCTATAGAAAGCGAAGATTGATTGCATATCACTTCGAGTGTAAATTTGAAATGTCAATACAAAGTAATAAATAACTCTTAAAAAAAAGGTCCATTATATAATATATATTGTATGCATTATTTTTGTTCACAATTAATTATGGGAAAGACCGCTAATTGCACAGACTGTGGAAATGTTTAACCAAAGGTGGTGATGAAACGTAACGAACCTGGCGGTGTAGGGGGGTCTAAGTTTTACGATATTCTAATTGATTATGGATCATCAGATTATTAATTAGCTAAACAATTTTAATCTGTCGTTTTATTTGGAGTACGATGTTTGACTGAAATGTAATAATAATAATAAAGCTTTATTTACATTATATTTACAAGAATAAAGCCTCCCTTTCAGAGGTAACTGAGTTGAACCATATGCACATATCTTTCAATGATACTACCCTAAATTAATAAAACAGAATGCAACAAAACACTCAAAGTACGAAAGGAAAAACTCAAACAAAAAAACGTTCTTTGGTCGCTTAGGAAAACCTTCAAAGAAGGGTTTCTCAAGTCAAATCAAGGAGCTGCGTATATCCGACTATTTTTTATGGATGCCAAACTTGTGCCCTCACAAACACATTAAATAGAAGATGGGAGCCACACAATTCACGATAGCGAGAAGTTTGCTATGGTCCGGAGTTATACAGATTTTAATACTCTGAAAAAGAGTATGGTTATACAGAGTGTTCCACAAGTAAAGTACAAAACTTCGGGAAACTGTTCTATGGGTCAAAATAAGAAAAAAAAGGTCACATAAACATAGGCCCGAAAACGCTTCGTTTTCCAGATATCCGCCATTTTGTTTTTCGTACAAAATAATTCAAATCTAGAGAACAGTTTGACTGATTGAGTTCAAACTTGGCATGAAGTTTAACCTAACTATCTCAAAACATGTCGACACCCTTTTTATACCCCTTTTGATTCCCTATCGAATGGTGTAACGGTCAAAACAATCGGATGAAGGATAATCGTTAAGTTATGTATGATAGTTTTTTGTCCAAACCGGCATCCTACACAGTAAACACTACAATATTGTATGTACATTTGCCGTCATTATCTTTAACTTATCTATTACCCTTCGTCCGATTGTTTTGGCAGTAACTCCATCCGATAGGGAATAAAAAGGGCTACAGAAAAGGTATCTTGACATGTTTTGTTAAAATGTACGGTTTTTGAGAAATTTTGATTTGAAATGTTCAAACAGCCGCCATTTTAAAACGCATAATTGCATTTAATCGTTTATTTTTCCTGAGATGTATCATTGTTGGGTTAAACTTCGCGCCAAGTTTGAACTCAATCAGTCAAACCGTTCTCTAGATTTGAATTATTTCGTACGAAAAACAAAGTGGCGGATATCTTTAAAACGAAGCGTTTTCGAACCTATGTTAATTTGAACTTTTTTTCTCCATATTTTGACCCATAGAATCGTTTCCTGAAGTTTTTCACTTTACTTATTGAACATCCTGTATAACCATACTCTTTTTCAGAGTATTAAAATCTGTATAGTCTTTTTTAAACTCCGGACCACAGCAAACTTCTCACTATCCTGAATTGTGTGGCTTCCAATCTTCTATCTAATGTGTTTGTGAGGGCACAAGTTTGGCATCCATATAAAATACGTAGTTGGATACACGCAGCTCCTTGATTTGACTTGAGATACCACCTTTGAAGATTTTTCTAAGCGACCAAACTTTTCTCCATCCAGAGTTTATCCTGTTGTTCGCTTCTTTAGTACTTGTTTTCTGAAATTATATTGACTACCCCAAATATGTACAGTCTTCCAGATATTCAATGTTTTTTCTTCACCATTATAGATATGTTGCTATAATAGTATTTACTTTAGTTTTGTTAGGGTTAAGTTTCAGCCCTCTATTTTTACTCGTTCTTGCCAGTTCTTCCAACATCTCCTGAAGATTCTCACTCCTTGTCCGCCACCATCACTATATCATCAGCAAACCTTAAATTTGATTCCTCTATGTAGACAGTTTAAATCTTTAATGATTTTATTTGTACCACAATTAAAAAGTCTTGATGAAAGGGGACACCCTTGTTTGACTCTTTTTCTATCTTCAATTTCCTACCCCTGCCGTCTGTTTCGATTACCCCATATTGTTCTCATACAAGCACTTGATCACTTTTAAATACGAGTATATGTCATGTATTCAATTCCCGCTTTTCTCATTCTGAAATGTAAGCCACATGTAAAGATAGAATATTTTGGTTTATTTGATATTGTTGAAAACCGGGTCTATTGCTTTTAATGAAATTTCGCAATATGAAAGTAAAGGCTTAGGAAAGGAACTTGAACTTTTATCCGTTCTGCAGAAGCTGGGATTGTAGCTTAGCAACTACAATGAGACTGAGCTGCATTTATCTCTGAACTAGCTGTCGTTTAAGACTACGCCTAAGTTACAAATAATGATTCCTTTATAAACTTTTTCTGAAATATCTATAAATCATACTAATCTACAATTTCTGTTTGTTATTATTTGGATACAGCTTTAAGGAAAGTATAACAATCAAAATTTTTGTAAAGTGGTTGTTACTACATTTTTGTAAAGTGGTTGTTACTACATTTTCACCCATTAGCAGCTCACGATAAAATGTGAACTTATGATACTTTTTCTATCTATGTTGTAAGAAATAAATGTACAAATGTTCAGCTCACTAACTTTAAGGAAAATACTTAATTAATTTGTATTGTTTTATAGGTTGTTATAAAATTTTCACCCCATAGCAGCGCCCGACAAAATTCAAATCTAATTGACTTTTTCTATGTATCTTGTAAGAAATAAATGTAAAAATTTTCAGATCTTTAGCTTTAAAGAAAATATAACGATTAATATTTATTGTTTTAGGGCTTGTTTCAACCCTTAAATCATAACTAATTCCAGCCTATGTTACTCAGGGATAGCGTAGCTTTTTATTAGTACAGTAAAACTAATTTTTCAATCGGTTCAGTAGTTCTAGAGATTAATTTGTATTGTTTTAGGGGTTGTTATTACATTTTCACCCTATAGCAGCACCCGACAAAATTCAAATCTGGTTTACTTTTTCTATGTATCTTGTAAGAAATAATTGTACAAATTTTCAGCTCTCTAGATTTAAGGGAAGTATAACAATTAATATTTATTGTTTTAGGGGTTGTTTCAACCCTTAGATCAAAACTAATTCTAGACTCACTTAGAGATAGTGCAGCTTTCATTGGTAAAACTATTTTTTCAATCGGTTCAGTAGTTCTAGAGATTAATTTGTATTTTTTTAGGGGTTGTTATCACATTATTTTCACCCCATAGCAGCACACGACAAAATGCAAATCTAGTTTACTTTTTCTTGTATCTTGTAAAATTAATTCTAGCCTATGTTACTCAGGGATAGTGTAGCTTTTATTAGTAAAACAATTTTGTTCAATCAGTTCAGTAGTTCCAGAGATTACCTCCTACACCCAAACAAACAAACAAATTGTATCTCTTTATAATATTAGTATAGATATGTGTCCTTACTTGGAACGGAACCAACTCATTTAGATATACTAATTAAACCCACAATAAAATAATTAATTAACCCTACCGTATTAACCAATTTGAAATTGAATTTTTAATGCCTTTCAGAGCAATGGACTTACTTATTTATTAAAACTGTTAACTTAAAAAAATGTATATATGGTTTTAGGCTAATTTTGGATGTTGTAGACAATTACCAAGAAATTATGTTCTTAGTTTTATGTCAATAACTCGGTCTTTTGACTTAAAGAAACGACAAAGAAAACATTTTGTCTATTGTCAAAAAGGCAAATATTTTGTCTTTTGTAAGTTTTGGGAAAAGTTAACAGTTTCTACGTTAAACATTTGTAATGGCCGTCATTTTAAAAATTATAAAAATAAATTCTTAGTGTTTTGTTCACTTGTAAATCGTAACATACAAAATGCTTATTCAAAATTTGAACTCGATATCTTATCTATTTCTGGAGTTACCGTGAATTTTTGAAAAAAAAAACCGAATTCGAAAAGTTACTGAACATTTCTTATTTATTTCACTGAATACAATGCAGATCATGTATAGCACGCTAAGGGGTTTAGGGACTTCCTGTATTACAGAAAATTAAATAAATATCTAAATCTAACCTTGTGGTATGTTGATATTACTTCAGTGTTTTTTTTTTAAATCTGCCATAAACGCTAAAACTGCAATAGAAAAAAAAATAGATAACGAATTTGACACTAATAGCATTGAATAAATGGTTATGTATACCTTAACAATACATGTTTTAATGCGACGTGTTTCACCGTTTTAGTCGTACGACATAAAATTATTAAAATGTTAGTTTTGTTCATTTGAACACGTCTTATTTTATTATAATAATTGTCTTTAAATAGCCAATTGAGTTGTACCAGCTGGTTCTACTTACCTGACTTAATACAAGGTATTTATATATAAAGCAATCCAATAGGTTACGATGAATTCTAGTATTATTTTTATGGGAAGTAGGACCAACATTGTAGAAATGGCACCTTTATTTTCAAGATTTTTTGTATGTTCCTCGTATTTCTATTTGTTTATTTATATTTTCCTTCGTATAGATCTTGCGTAAGTTATTGTTTACATATAATTTTTACCTTGAAACGTTATAGTTATACGACAAAGACTAACAAATGTTTAATTCTAACCTTTAGTTTCTTTCGAAATCATCATATTTTCTTTTTATTGTTTATACTATCTGGCGCTAAGATTTGCATCTTAAGTCCCGGCAGGCCCAGCCACCATCTTGAATTTCAACTCCCATAAGAGCAATGTTATGCTCTAACGATTGCTGGAGTAATAACGATCAGATAATTATTCTGAATGTGTCATTTTAAAGGTTAGGACAGTCCGAATGTGGATGTCTTTTGATTTTAAAATTAGTTTTTAACTAAATTTGTTCTTTGACTTAATTCAAAATCAAAGTTTTCATTTTGTTTTCTTATTCAATAATGTAAATATCAAAAATGTAAAAAACCCACATTCTGAATTTAATTACCTTTCAAATAAAAGTAATTTCAATAATTTTGGATAATTTATGACGTAAAAATCCACGTTATTGTAGAAGCATGTTAGCGCTGAATTGTGTTAATACGCGAGTGTTTAGCCTGCATTCTGGTGGTTATCACATCAACTTGTTGCTCGCGAAGGAATACTAAAAAAATAATACATCCGTTAATATTCAATGTGTGAGAGAAAGCTGTGTTTAATAACAGATACTGCCATACACTGTCACGCGTGCACATTTCAGTACGTTTACAGTCAGGGTTACGTCTGTTACCCTCTATTTTCCGCATTTATGAAGCTGCCTACATTTGCTGGCGGAAGAATGAAAAACTATCAAACTAAATTCTAGTATGAAATGAAATGAAATGAAAACATGCTTTATTCATATATATAAAACCATAAACAAAAACCTTCCTAACTCGCATTAAGAGGGCAATGGTCATACGACCGTCTTGCCCGGTTGGCACACCACTCTCTCACAATTAACATTAATTAAACAAAAATTTCTTAACTTATTTAAGTTGACAATAGTAACACAAACATATAAAAAACAAACATAATAATAATTGCAAAGACAACACAATAACAAATTATGCACCTATACTAAAATATACATAAAAAATAAACAATAATAATTGC
>JAGFPH010003427.1:78107-101609 GCA_018207615.1 Philaenus spumarius | reverse complement strand
CAGGTAATTTATTACACATTAAAAATAATAATAGTGTCTTTGTTTCTGATAATTTCGAACTCACGGACGGGTTTTAGGGAATATTATGTCACTGTGTGTGTTTGAAATAATAAGTGGTCTAATATTGAAAAATTTAGTAATTATTATAAAATTACCTTATTTCTCCTAACAGTCCTTACTGTCAAAAACAGATTACCAGTTTCGGCGAGACTACGTCACCATCATCAGGTTCTCTCAAATTTCACACATTACATGAACGTCAAAGTTATTTTTTACCTGTCAAAAACTTTAAAAAAATAAACATTACACATATAAAAATAATTACGCAGCTGAACCGCTGACGTGAGTTGAGTGGATTTACAAAATTAAGTACATACGTTTTAGCGTTTCAACCAATTATTGGGGAAAGTGATCTACTCACGAAGGCGCTGAATAGCTGCCTGTGTGTACTAAATATATTAGTAGAATTTGTTTGCACCTAAGCCTCAAGCTTTGACTCCTTGCGGTCTCGGGTTATGGGGCTGCTTCGCGTCGCTATCAGCGTACACTTGGCCGTCGGCCTCGGATCGGAAGATTCCCCCACAGTAAAATCCCTTACGTTTATTTGAACCGGATATTTTCAAGGTATTTTACACAACGAAAGATATTAAAAAATAGTTACTTCCGGTCAAAAAACTTGCTTCCAGTTGTTGGATTTTGTTGGCTAACGAACTCGTCCGAGCTTTTCACCATCGGACTTAAAATCCGGCCTTTAGAGTGAGACACACATACACAGGGTTAGTTAAAAGTCTGGAGACACCCCCTTAACTCTCCACCGAGCATTGATAGAAAATCCAAACCCGAGGGTTGTTTATAGGTCATAAAAGCACACTTCCCCATGCATAGGGTAACTAACGTTGGCCCCCAACTCAAAATCGGAATTTTTTGGGGCTACTCAATATTTTTAAATGGGAAGTATGGTCATGTGATACCTCATTTTAAAGGTATATTTAAGACTAGGAAAATGACATAAAGAAAATAAAAATCGTACCACCCAAAACAAAATAGCGGCCCTAAACGTGTTGAAATAAATCGACATAAAGTTGCTAATAATATCTCGAAAAGAAAGAGTTTTTAGAAAAAATTTCAAGAGACAAAAAAATTTTATTTCAAATTGCTTGACCTAAAAAATTGCTTTCAAATCGATTTCGTAAATTTTATTTTTACTCCTCCATCTTAAAAAATGTTGAAAAAAATCAACAGACTTTTAACTAACCCTGTATATATCTATATATATAAAATCCAAATACCACTCACTGACTCACTCATCACGAAATCTCAAAAACCATCGAACGGATCGGAATGAAATTTGGTATGTAGCTTCCTCAAGGGCCGTAGGAGCTCGCTAAGAAAGTTTTAAAAAAATTCGAAATTTTAGGGGTTTGGGGAGGTCGAATATACTAAAAATCCCCACAAGAAATACATAGTATAATATATTTATTGATACATTTTATGGTTAATTTCCACTTAACTTTGCTTTGTCTATACGTGAAAGTCGGATCGGGCCAGCTAGTATATATATATAAATACAATTTCCAATGACCCCGAAACGTCTTCTGGGGACCATGATCGGTGCTCATATACTACTCCCGACCTTAGGTCTTACCATAAGGGTCACTGCAATAGCTCATATTTCCTACGGAAATTCCCTAATAATAGAACACGCAAAAGACAAGAATCAAGTTCAATTTTCTGGTCTCTCATGTAGATTAAAATCACAATTCCGGTAAAATCTGTCTTTGATATTAACGATTGTTTGGATGGATAAATACGATTTATAGCAATTACATAATTTTAGTTAAACAACAATCCGGGTTATCGCATAATGTACTAATATTTTTGTTTAGTACATATTAATTTCCTTTAATCTTTATAAGTCGATATTTATGTGTTACTTTTATGTATCAGTAGACTAGGTGAAACTCCTGCGTGCTCCGCACGCCAACCCCATTGGCACCTTCTATACACATAATCATGTTATGGTTTCTTTATAATAAAGGTGTAGGATTAATAACTACCTCAAAGCTAAGATGGTATACATTGTTAAATGTTCAAATAAAAATTTTTCGTATATTTTTAACCTCAGTTATAATAAAGGTTAAAAAAACAGCAATCATCAGGTCCAATAAAAACGTACGAATAAAAAGTACGAATAATTGCTTCAAAGTTTGAAATCAGCTGTTAATGGAAATATCGGAGCAAACAGCTGTTTTACCTACTATTTTATTCAATTGGTTGCTATAGTAATAAATGTAAATACATGTGTTGGTCCATCAGTCTAGGCCTGACCGAAGATTTTTTACGGCTAAATTTACAAATACACAAATAAAATTGTTTTTATCAAAACGAATTATAGCCTATGTTACTCAGGGATAGTGTAGCTTTTTATTAGTTAAACTATTTTTTTAATCGGTTCAGTAGTTCCAGAGTTTACCCCCTACATACAAACAAACAAATTTTACCTGTTTATAATATTAGTATAGATGAATGTTATTCATTTTAAAGTATTTATTATCTCCTATGCCTCAATATAAAATCTTTGCAGTTTCCACAAATTATGTACTGCTTGGAACTCGTTTTCATTTTAATTAAGCGTGACAGCGTGTCGTCTGGTTTACAAAGTTTAGCTCAGTCTGTAACATACAGCAATCTGTCGGTCTATAAACGCCCGCTGCGGACAGCTCGGTCTCTATTTACAAGCAGAAGATGAAAGGCTTACACTGTGGCTATTCAAACGTATCGTAATTAAAGCCAACTAATTATAATATTTAATTAACACCTTTTTAAGAGTAATCCGAGAATAAATGAGGTTGTTGAAAATTAAAAACTGTTTAAAAGTTTTCAAATAGTAGTTAATCTTGAGCGAGGAAGTTATTTAGACTGGTTCAGAATTTTCTATCTAGAATACCGATTGACGGCTGTAAAACTTGGGCCATACAGAACCGTTTCCCTTAAAAGGACCTTGTTAGTTCTCGTAGTCTTATAAAGCCCTTCCGTTCGTTAAAGTGTCGCAGTCCCGCTATTTTACTACCTTTTCATATTGATTTTTCTGATATTCGCAAATGATAAACTGAAGTAAAATTTAAAATCAATTTATTAGAAAGTAAAAACTACTATATTTTAACTCTAAAATACAGTTAACGTACGGTTTAACCTCGATAATCCGAATTAATACTGCCTGGAACTGGTTCGGATTACCAAAACGTTCGAATTATCTATATATATATATAAAAGCCAAATCCACTGACTCACTGATCACGATTTCTCAAAAAACTACTGAACGGATTGAAACGAAATTCGGATGTAACTTACTCTAGGGCCCGAGGTGCTCCCGAAGAAAGGTTTTAAAAAATTCGAAATTTTAGAGGGGGTTTGGGGGGGTGGTCAAAGTTACTAAAAAAAACCACCGAACGGATTGGAACGAAATTTGGTATGTAGCTTCCTCTAGGGCCCTAGGTGTTCGATAAGAAAGGTTTTCAAAATATTCGACATTTAGGGGGTTTTGGGGGAGAGGTCAAAGTTACGAAAAACAAACCACCGAACAGATTGGAATGCAATTTGGCATGTAGCTTCCTCTAGGGCCATAGGTGCTCTCTAAGAAATGTTTTCAAAAATTTCGAAATTTTAGGGAGGGTTTGGGGGGGTCAAAGTTACAAAATCACGATTTTTCCAAAACCACCGAACGGATTGGAATGAAATTTGGTATGTAGCTTCCTCTAGGACCCTAGGCTTTCAGTAAGAAAGCTTTTAAAAAAATTCGAAATTTTAGAGGGGTTTGGGGGTCAAAGTTACTAAAAATTCCCATAAGAAATACATAGTGTAATATATTTATTGATATAATATATTTTTTGTTTTGTTAATATACATTTAACTTTGATTTGTCTGATCCGTACAAAGCCGGATCGAGGCAGCTAGTCAAACATATTATTAAATATGACTAATAACATAAACTAGCTGACCCAATAAACATTTCGCAAGTTAAGAGTACTCACCAGATTTAAAACATTGATTTAATAAGTGAATTTTACGTTTATTTATTTACGTTGATTTAATTTGATTGATTTGCATGATAGATTACTTGCGTATAGAATGTAAACAATCTAACAGCTGTCGTGTTAGTTAAACAGATTGTTAATAGATGGCGCCTTTCATTAGGAACCATATGAAGTATAATATACCAATTTTTTAAATACATTTTGTACCAATCTTACAAAACGAATTAATAGAGCAACGGAAGCTATACTGGGCCACATAGATTGGTCATGTTCAAAAACTTACCTTTAAAGTCAAAAATCACCAAAAGTAGAAATGTCTCAGCTGATCCTTTACAATTCATAAGATACCTTGAGGTTAAGTCAATAAACCAAAGAACTAGATACAATTTAGGTTTATTAACCAAAATTAAATGAAAAAAAAAAGATTTATACTCCCTTAATTGATAAAAAGAAAAATAAATTATACGCCCTTAAATTACAAAAAAAGAAAAGATCAGATTACAAAATACATATATAAATTTAAGTTGTATTTAAAATCCCTCCCCAAAATAAAAGTCAAAAACCCTCCCCTTTAGTAATGATTACAAAATTCATACAAAATTAATTAGACAAGATTACAAAAATTTTAACATATAGTACCATGGATTTGTTTAGTAATTAACCTTTATGTCGTTGGCCAACTGTAAAGCTAAGTATAATTAAATAAATAAAAATAAAGAAAATTGTGAGACGTCTCTCTATAAAAAAAAGTTTATATAATTTCTAATATATTATATAGTATATAGTCAGAAGGACTATGGAATTTATATAGGGACTTTTCAAAAAAGAAGAAAAACAAATTTGTGTTATCATCGCAAATAAACGAATTTAATTATTTAAAGACTCTACAACAAAATTAAAAAAAATTCCCAACAAAAGTGTAAAAAAAATTATAAGTCAAAAAATGCAAAGTGTACAAAACAAAATTTCATGAATAGGACGTGCGGCGATATAACTGACTCACATGCTAGGCTAGGTTATCAACTGTAAAAAAAGGTCACATGCGGGGAATGGACCACATGGTCCACATGTGCCGAAAAAATTTAAGGTAGGGGACAGAGACGCACCGTAAACCCGGAGGTGCGCTCTTGTAAAAACGGGGGAAGGATGCAGACGAACTGCGCTCTACACTAGGTTGGCAACAAGGGAATGCTACAGGAGCCGTTCCAACCTAGGCGAGTGACCGGAGACGAAAGTCTCCAGCCTTTCCTTCGCCCAACATGTTTGGCTAGAGTAAGTTATATTGCTTAAATGACCATTCAGAAGTAATGACCTTGAAGCAAGCACCCATATACTTGTTTTCAAAATCAGACTCTACTTGAAGTTAATAAATTTAAAAGGTGAATGATTTAAATTTGGAAAAGGTTGCTGAAGGCAAAAGTAAAAGGTATATAAAAAAAAGGTATATATTATAATATATATATTTATTTTCAATTTACGTATCGATGCAAAATGCCTAAGTGTTTTTCTGTATGAATTTAACTCTACGAAGATAACAGCGCAAAAAAAATTTATGTTTTCACTGTGGATAGTCTCTGGCTACCACAATGTTAGCGGCAACATCTCAAACGCCTCATCTAAGTGATAATGTAAAGCGCCTCGGTTCATCCCCAGGCACAGAAGGTGATCAGTCCTCTGAACCCGAAAGACAGACCTAAGCACTCAATTAACAAAACCACTTTCGGCTATACAAGAAGAGAAGAGATGCCAGCTTAACAAAACTCAAATAAGTTCAACCAGACACTAACCATAGGAAACTATATTACAAAAATAATTAAAAATAAAATTTAATTTAATTGACCATAAAAAAAATCAAAACTTAAGACTGTGGCTCGCCTCTGGTTCCCACAAAAAGAAAAATTCACGGCTATACAACTAACAGCAAACTCTAACATCCCATTGCCCACATGGACAATGGCAAAATCATCTCAAAAACAAAACCACATGGTTTATAAAAGCATAAACATACAAAATAAAAGCCGTGCATAAATTCATTTGACTCAAAACAAACCAGAAGCTAACCACAAAGACAAAATAATTATAAATAAAATATGAATTACATTAGCAAAAGGTGTGTAGCGATAAGCGCTTGTAAAAGAAAAAGATGTGTGTGCGCGCGCAGTCTGTCAGTCTGTAAACTTAAAGTGTAAAAAAAATCATTTAAATATTTATGTCTGCAAAAATGAGTGCAGATGGTTTCTGGTTATTCAAATGCACAACTGCAAGATACGACTATACAAAAAATATTCCTACACATCATTATCACTTGATAATGGCAAAAACAACATGACCTAACAAAACCACTAAGGTTATACTAAAAAAGTTGTATCAAAATAAACTCAAAAAAACAAATCAACCAGAAACCATGTACAAAACTCAATTAAAAATAATTAAAAATAAGGCATGTTTATCAAAAGTGTGTATATATATAAAAAAAAAAAACATGTTGCTTATGTAGAAAATGTAAAGTATGTCGATGTGATTGCGAACGCCAAGTTAAGTTAGAAAGGAAAGTTTTTTTTTATAATTTTTTATTGTTTTTTTCTATTTATTTATTTTTATTAGGTAAATTTTTTTGGTTTTCCTTGCTAACTGAACTTAACGTCGCGTAGGCCTATATAAAAAAAATTAAAAAAAATTTCATCATAATTGTAAGTCTGTTTTTAAAATATGTCGGTGATAACGAACGACAGACAGACAAGTCGCCGCGCATAACTTTACGTTGCGCTACAAAAGAAGTTAAATAAAGAGTGTTAAAGAGTGTGACCAAAAAACTATTTTTAAGCTAGGCCTATCTGAGAATTGACCAGCTAAACAAATTTTAAATGGAAAGTAACCACGGCCTCAGCGACCGGACTTTGTTTTGGAAAGAAACCACGCTAAACTGCTACCAGAAAACATGTACCAATTTTACAAAACGAATTAATAGAGCAACGGAAGCTATACTGGGCCACATAGATTGGTCATGTTCAAAAACTTACCTTTAAAGTCAAAAATCACCAAAAGTAGAAATGTCTCAGCTGATCCTTTACAATTCTTAAGATACCTTGAGGTTAAGTCAATAAACCAAAGAACTAGATACCATTTAGGTTTATTAACCAAAATTAAATGAAAAAAAAGATTTATACGCCCTTAATTGATAAAAAGAAAAATTAATTATACGCCCTTAATTACAAAAAAAGAAAAGATCAGATTACAAAATACATATATACATTTAAGTTGAATTTAAAATCCCTCCCCAAAATAAAAGTCAAAAACCCTCCCCTTTAGTAATGATTACAAAATTCATACAAAATTAATTAGACAAGATTACAAAAATTTTAACATGTAGTACCATGGATTTGTTTAGTAATTAACCTTTATGTCGTTGGCCAACTGTAAAGCTAAGTATAATTAAATAAATAAAAATAAAGAAAATTGTGAGACGTCTCTCTATAAAAAAAAGTATATATAATTTCTAATATACAGAGCCCTTAGGGCTGAGGTCCGAAAAATGCTATAGCTGCTCCTCCCAATTTATTAAATATAAAAGACATATTTTAAGAATTATTCATTTGTTACACAAAATACAAGTACACAGCCTATTCAAAGTTTCTCATAAAGTTCACTGCAGATTTTTTAGAAAATTATTGGTTTTTTGGTTCATAGCTATATTCAAACAGAACACTGTCGCAGAAAAATACTTAATAAAGCTGCATGTTGGTGGTTGGCTTCAACAGCCGGACATATGTAGTTGTTGCAATTAATATCAGAACATGGTGTGATTCTTGTACCAGTGAATACTGCATTAAAACAAAATAACATCTTTTTAGAATCAAAGTAGGCTTTAAAACCAAGCATTTAAAGTTTAGGCTTTTAGGTTAAAAGTTTGCCTTTATAATATTCTTTGATACAAGGTGACAAGCAGATATTTTGAAATAAAGATGTTAATTGTTACTACAAGACTTAACCAAAGTTAACTTGTCAAGTTACTTTAAACTGTTACTACATGTTTGTAGGCCACATGTAACACATGTAACTTTTAAAATGTTCTTAGCTTGTAACACAAAATATATTGGAGATATAATTATTTAATTATAGTTCTTTAAAGTTCCATAAATGTTATAGGTTACACTGCTTTAAATTTGTACAGAATAAAATAAACTGTTTAAGCTAGGCTTTGGTAAAAATAGGCTAGAGTGTGGTAAATGCATAAAATTTAATATTTAGGCTGTATTTAAAGCTTTACAGAAAAACTTACATAGAAAATTGAATTACATAGATTTTGAACTAAACTCTATGAGTTTGAAATATTATTTAAAATATTAAATGTAAATCTAACTTTATAAAACTTACAAAGAGAACATGTCATAACCAAAAATGAAAAGCTAAAACATTTTAACTTGGTAATATTGCTCTACATACCTCGTATTTAGAAGAAAAGGACTTATAACAAAGGCATGTTAATTAGTGACGCACTGTCGTTAATTCGCGACTAAATTATTTAAAATATAACGACATAACTAGAACTTGCGGCGTCTTAACAGTTTAGTTCAGGCTAATGGTAACAGGCTAATGGCCGACCTTTCTAGAAGCCTGCATGACAAGGTTAAATTCAACTCACGTTATTTGAACAGCTGGTGAATTCAGAATAAGCCTAAGACTGCACAGAGTGCCAACTGACGTAAAGCCTGTTTCTGTACGGAGTCGCCACTTAGCGGTAGAAAGGGTAACTACGTGAAGAGTAGAGAGTGGGTAAGAACAGAACGTTGTAAAAATTTAAAGAAAGAAAGAATTTTAATGCCGCGGAGGTCTAAAAACGTCACAGTTTTTGTAACAAAAACATGCATTTTACACTGCTTGTCTATTTTTCGTCAATAACGGGGAACATAAGTTTTTAAATTATGCTTGAATAATCAATTTTGATGAAGAATAATTAAGGGAGGTATCGCTTAGCGACAAAACAACACATTTGAGTAATAATATATAAGGATATATGAATTAATTATATTCAAATGGGTTCTGAAAATATTAGGACTATAATATGAAATAAATACAGTAGCCTACACTAAATGGCAATAAATATTTTACTTTATTCATTAGAACACCATGAGTACCATACTGTATAGTAAAAAATATTTTCAAATGGGTTCAACTACTTTGAATTCTGGATTATTTATGCGTTCTGATTATCGGACGTTTGGATTACCAAAGTTTGGAGTATCAAGGTTCCACTATATTTATAATTACATTTTTGGCTTTGACGTCGTGTGGTTTTTAATATGTGTATGTGTATTTCTAACAACAAATATCACCACCACCTAATCACATTCAAATTTTGTAAGTACACCATTAAAATTGTGTTTGTTTCCAAGCAATTATATATTCTTCGTAATAAAAGATATTAAATAAGTTTCCTTCGAAAAAGCTGTTAACATTGAAACTTTTGCAAAATACAGCATCACAATTTAGTCATTTAAAACGCAAATGGCTATTCATGTTTTAAAGGCAAACTGAGGCGATTGCTGTTGTCTGGATCGTGTTACTCTGTGTGTGTTGCTGACAGGGGTGTCGTTTCAATTTTGTATGCCTACGAGTGTTATTTATTGTGTTTTAATGATTGACTATTGTTTGGGGCTTTGTAATGTTGTTTATAGGCTTAATAATATTTTATAGTTTGTTGAATTGCATATAATTATATTTTATAGTTTTAATGTAAAAAAAATTGAAAACAAAGAATTGGAAAATGTGTGTTATGGATATTAATTTTTCTGTGATTTTATGTGTACGTTCTGCTATCATAATTATAATTTTTATAAACTTTGTAAGGTTTACTAAGTATTATTATTATATTGCATGCCTACTTGTAAATTATGGGACCTGCCTTATACAAATGTAATATTTGTCGCAAAGGATGAATAAAGATTGATTGATAGATAGTTGCAAAAATGTGTTTGAATAATGAATTTTGAATTTTTAAATTGTGAAAAAAGTGGTTTACATACAGATAGCTCATATTGGCTATCCATGACCTGTAGGCCTATATGATAAATTTTAATTTTTCAATTTATTGTATTCTTAATTTGGTAAGCAAAACGGCATTTGATTAGTAAAGTTGTATTCTTTTATGCAATGCTACAACTAGGTCCATCTCGCGCAATGATTAGGCGCATTCTCAAAATATTACTGGAATTTTCTATTTTCCGTTAGACTTAAAAAAAAGCTTCGATTAAAATCTGTTTGATTTAAAAAAAGTTCCAAATTAAAAATAAAGTGTGAATTTCAATTACGTTCCAAAAACACAAATTAAATACATACGATTTGGGGCGCGAAATCGTAGTAGGATGACTCATGCTCGGCGCCGCCATCTTGGTGAAGATTCTTCCTAAGAAGTCGGCTTCAACGATCGTCTCTCATAGCCTATCTAGGTTTTATACTATGTAATCATTGTTTTTTTTTGTGTGTTCAGCTCACAGTCCAGTAACTTATTTTTCAGTCGGTGACGGTCGTTTCGCCTATTTCATTCAGGCACATGGGCCCCATATGATAATACGGGGGGGGGGGGCTAGACCCCGGGGTATGTTGCTTAACAAGTTCACTGCTAAGGACGCACATGTGAACACTATGAGATACGGCCGACGCACAGTGCATTGCACGCCAACCCCCGTATTGGGAATATTTTCAATACACAGTGCATTGTAGCTTATCCTTGCACCCTTGTAAAAAATAAAATAAGTATATATAAAATCAAACGACACATAACATTTAAAACATATTTTAGTGCTAATCTCTTTAAAGAAAATACCTGACTATAATTAATAATATGCATACTTTCCTTTCCCTGGGAGCTATGGGGGGGGGGGGGCGTAGCCCCTCTCTGCCCATAGGTATGGGTGCTCATGTTCGGGCATTTTCATTTACATTTGTATAAATACGCGTCAACTTGGAAATAAAAACACATGTTCCAACACATGAACCATAAAATACAACAATTAGGACACTTACTAATTATTAAAAATACCGTAACTTAATGTGAATCACGCACGTGTTCACTCGTCCATTATCTGGTCAGTACCATAGATCATGAATCATAATTAGGTTATCCAAATACAATGTCAGTAGGGTCAGTACTGAATGACCTTGCGATGCGGGATTCTTGTCTTCTGCCTGAAGGGGTTTTAATCTAAGGAGAACACCGGAAGTGAACTGTTTAGCTGAATTTTTGAAGAAAATAAGAGCTATTACACTCGACCCAACTTGAAAACGGTTCGTCGGAGGAGTGTACCATTTGGAGACGACACCCAAAATTCATTAATTTATATATATATGTTTTATTCCCGGATTGATAAGTGGTATTAAATATGCTTCAAAATTGCTGATTTTTTGGTAAAAGGGTCCTAGTAGGATTCTTCTGATGCACTTTTTTTATTTTTCGATCCGATTCAAATTGCGGAGTTACACCGATTAATCCTTTTTTGGTAGGGATTTAAGGGTATATAAGTATATGGATTTTCCCACCTTGATAAAATGGTAGTAAATATTCTTCAAAATAGCTGAACTTTTAGTGGAAGGATTCTTGTAGGATTTCCCAGACACCGATTTTTTTAATTTTTCGATTTGACACAAAATAGCGGCCTATTTGATTCAAACCAAAATGGTAAAGTTAGAGCGAGAAAATTGCATTATTTCTCCCACTCATAAGCCCGATGACAATTTGTGGGTCATATCATTCGAAAGGTAGCCTAATTAAATTTACTACGGTCCTGTGCAAAGGTATTTCAGGTACAGTCTCCGGAACAAGGAACATAATACATATGAAGCTCCCGATAAATGATTTTTTCATTATAAATGTAAGGTTTATGCGTAATTTCTCTCACTCATAAGCCTGAGTGCAATTTTTGAGCATATCATTCGAAAGCCAATTAAATTTATTACAATCCAGTGCTAAGGTAATTCAGGTACAGTCCTCGGAACAAGGAACAAAATTGATATGAATCTCCCGATAAATGATTTTTTCATTATAAATGTAAGATATTTGCGCAATTATTTCTCCCAATCATAAGCCTGAGTGCAATGTTTGAACTTTATCATTCGAAAAGTAACTAAATTTACTACAATCCTGTTCTAAGGTAGCTTTTTATTAGTAAAACTATTATTTCAATCGGTTCAGCAGTTTCAGAGATTACCCCCTATACAAACAAACAAAAACAAATTTGACCTTTATATAATATTAGTATAGATATCCCGCTTGCATTGAAATGGAATTTTTTTCTTTATTTTGGGGTTTTATTGCCTTGCCTAACTTTTGCCTTGTTTTAAATGCAAGAGTACATCCTTGCTTCTTCCGACGACGTTTTCTAGTAATCCGTGGTATTCCATACTGATATATTTGGTATAACTTTTTTTATTATTATTTAAATGTCTTATTTTTTATATTGTGTCAATGATTCTGTGGTAGTGTCCGTTTGAAGTTGAAATTTGTTTTACTATCTTGATTTCCTGGTTAAAGTCTGATTTGTTCATGTGTATGGCGAGCGCTCTATGTATGTAATTGGTGTATGCTGCCTTTTACTTTCTCCACCCTATACGTAGTATATGGAGAAAGTATTGTTTTCGTAAAAATGTTCGAATTTGAATTTTCAGTTGAATTATCTGTTTTGGTGCTCCCAGAACCCGAAAAAATTGTTTAGTGCAATTATCTGTGTTGGTGCTCCCTGAACCCAAAAATATTTTTAGTGGAATTTTTTGTTTTGGTGCTCCCTGAACCCAAAAAAGTGTTTTTAACGTGGTGTCTGTCTGTCAGTCTGTCAGTATGTATACACGACCAGAGAGGACAGTATTGGTCCGATTTTCATGAAATTTGGTATGTAGGTACTAAACCCTAATATCTCCAGGCGTTTTTTTCATTTTTTGGAATTTTTAATTTTTAAGGGTAATTTACCCCTAAAAACCCATAAAAAACGACAAAAATGCAAATTTCTCAAAAACGGCTCTAACGATTTTGATCAAATTTTCAGTATTTATAGTGCTTAAGATGCCAAACAAAATGACACCACCCGCTTTTATCAAAACTTCGGCGTTTTATAATTATGGGGAAATGTTAAAAAATAAACAAGTTTATGTTGTTAATCTAGCATCGCGGCGACGGCCGCACGGGGTAGCACAACGGTAGCGAGCACGGCCAGTAATTCAAAGGTCGCGCGATCGAATCCCACCTGGGACAATAATTTTTTTATACGATTGACGTAGGTAGAATATTATTTTTTTGTTTTGTTCTAAAAAGTAATAAATAAAATGATTAAAAACAATATTATTTTGACTACAGTAAGTTGGGAGAAAGTTTGTGTCAGTTAACTGATACCGTTTATTTTTGGTTGTGAGGATGATTAGGAGAAGCGTGTATAGTATGATCAGCCTGTATCGGTTTCCTCTATACTTCAAGTTCAAATTTTGTGTTGTTTTTCACTGCGGTCAAGACTAGAAAATTAATGCTTTGGTTTGTTTCTATTTCGCTGGTGAATTTCAGTGATGGGTGTATTCCATTTAAGTAATGTTTGAACATATTCAATTGTCTTAAGTCTAAGAAAACCACAAAAAATAAACGGTACCAGGAACTGGCACATACTTTCTCACAAACATATTTAAATTATTAAACAGATTCACGGTGACTTGTAGGGTGGGGTAGGAGAGGTGATTTTGTATTAAAGTTGTTTTCCCATAAAAATCCATATAATAACGGAAAAACTAACTTTTCTCAAAAACGGCTAGAACGATTTTGATTAAAATTTTACAGTTTATAGTACTTTAGGTCCCTAATGAACTATAAAATTTTAATCAAAATCGTTAGAGCCGTTTTTTAGAAAAATTGATTTTTCCGTTATTTTAAGGGTTTTTATGGGAAAATTACCCTTAAAAATAAAAATATTCACAAAAATTAAAAAAACGCCTGGAGATACCGTGGATTAGTACCTCCACACCAAATTTCATCAAAATCGGACGACTGGTTTAGGCTCTAGGTCTGATAACATCCACACAGACACATAGACACGCAGACACACATACAGACACACACACAAACATCACTACGAAAACTACTTTTTTAGGTTCAGGGGGACCCAAAACGGATATTTCCACCAAAAACTCAAACTCGAAAATTTTGACGAATACAATACTTTCTCCATATACTATGGTATAGGGGGAGAAAGTAAAAAGGATTTACGTTATATAGTTACCAGTGCATAAGGCAAATACAAAACCTTTACTATATATATTTTTTCTGTTTCAGGTGGAAATGACTGACATATTAACTAAAAAGTAAAATTTGTGGTAAGTTCTTCTAACAATTTTCTAATAGAATTTTATTTTACAATAATTTATCTTTATTCTACTAAATTAATTTTTGAGTAATAATTAGTTTTGATCACCGATTGGTGGCCATATTTATAAGTTCACATTGTCGTAAAAAACCACCATGATTAAAAAATACGGTCTAAAAATTTTTACTTTCAAGGTTTTTGATAAATATTAGATCAATAACCAAATTCAAATGAGCTAAATTGAATTTAAAAGACAAATTTATTGAACTACAACTAGGCATGGGAGCTTATCAAGCAATATACATTTCACATTAAATATCGTTGATGGCTGGAAATCACCAACTGACTGATGCACTTCTCATATGTATACACATAATTGTTCATGTGTAATTAATTACTTGCACTTATCAATGTTCAAAAGGCTTCGTTCTCTTCAGCCGGCGTATCTCAGAGCAGTTGAGTAAACAATTCATTTCACAATCTTCATGTTGTTGAAGCCTGTGTTTGTGCTTCTCTGCGTACATTTTGATTTCTTCTGCGACGGTGTTCATCTTGAGATCACGATGAAGACTGTCATTGCGGATGAACCATGGTGCATTAACAATGCTCCGCAGAACCTTATTCTGAAATGTTTGTATTTGTCTTCTTTGTACAGCCACATACTGTAATCCATAGGTCCACACACTGGTTTCAATATTTGCCCGTAGAGGAGTTTGTTGTGTAGATCTAATTCTGAGTTTCTCCCAAGTAACCAGTACAACTTCCTAAATTGTATATTAAATTCTGCCTTCTTCTTTTTAACACGCTCCTTCCAGTGTAGCTTGGTATCGAGTGTCATGCCCAAGTATTTAGCAGTACTAGACGGAATTACTAAATGGGAATTTATTTTAATAGGAATTGGATTTATTTTTCTAGTTGTAAAATAAACATAGGTTGACTTAGATTCATTTAATTTTAATCTCCTCTTCTTTATCCAGACACTAACTTTATCAATCGCTCTTTGTAATTTTTGTGTTGTCTATTCCACATTGTTACCGGTCGGCAAGATAATTGCAGTGTCAACCAAAGCCGCAATAATTGTATTATTTTCTTGATGAATGTCGCTGGTGTACAAGAGATAGAACAAAAGTCCAAGGACACTTCCTTGCTTGTGGTACCCCCGCTGAAATACTTTTCAATTTAGAGTACTCTCCTTTGTGTTTATCTCTGAAACATCTTTCTGATAGGTAAGATTCCAGAATCCGACAAATCAACTCTGCAGACCAAAAATTTATCCCTTGCGCCAGACATTTTCGAATGCTTTAGCAACATCTAAAGACATTTTTGAAAATTTTTTGCGTTCCTCCAAGGCTTTTTCTATTACATTTGTGATTCTGTGTACTTGATCTATAGTTGAGTGTTTATCTCTAAAGCAAAACTGGTGATGGTTGTTTTTCTTCGATAATTGGCTTCAGTAATTTTCTTCAGTTTTTTCAGTAATTTTTGTAAAAATCTTTGACATAGCTGGCAGCAAGGAGATTGTTCGGTGTAATGATTTAATCTTTGGGATCTCTTCCTGGTTTGGGAATCATAATCACTTCTGCAATCTTCCACTGTCTTGGAACATACCATAGCCTAAACGAGGCGTTAATAAAGTGAAGATATTTTCTCAATGCATTTCGAGGCAGGTAACGAAACAAATAATCTATTATAAAAGTGTTTATGACTGCTTCGTTTTATCATTTTCATTTCTAATAGAAGCAAAAATACTAATTTGGTTAATTTATATTCATAAACAGTGGTATTAATACTACACAAAAAATATTAATATAGCAGAAAAAATAATAATAATACAAATTATTTATATCTAATTCAGTACAATTTCTCTTCTATGTGTAAATAATTAGCAAGCGTTTTATTCAGTTTATTTACAGTTTGGATGTGGTACAAATGTCATCAACAAGAAGTCTATACAAATGAAAATGTTCGTTTGGTGAAAATCTTAAATCTCCGTAAGTTTTTCACAGACTGCTTTGAAATTTTCATACAACGTCACATTCGAATACAAGCGTGTTTTTATACTTAATCTTATTAAACGAGCAATTCTTGTATATTTTTGTATATAAATTTATTTCGGTGATCTAGTTAACTGCTCTAACGATTGGATGAAAATGTACATATAGGGTATTTTTGACGTCAGGAATCGAAGGCGAATGAATAAATTATATATACAATCCAGATGTTAACAAACCTAAATCATTAACAATTAATCAGATGGTTTAATTTTCAACTTATTTCTTTATTGAAACATCAAACGTAACTAAAATCATTGTGACAAATCTGTGTAACAACATAATAAAGACAAAAATCGAGACTGGTGACCTGGCAAAGAGGTACACATACCAAGAACAACTCATGACTCAAACTTTTATAATACGTCAACTATTCCAACTTTTTATTAAGGTTAATCTTACCTTATCATTCGATTGCAATTTCGGTTATACGACCATCATCAGGAAATTACACTAAAAACATCACTCACAAACACAAACTAAACACAATAAATAAGTTTCACTCTATATGGAGGTCGTTAATTGTATAATGATTAATTAATTTAATTAATTAATCATTGATGAATTAAAGATTAATTGATCTAAGTAATTAATGATTAATTAATTAATCTCAAGGCCAAACATTCGAATTTGTCTGCGTGGACTTATTAAGAGCGTCAGTTTTCATGCACGGCATGTTATATGTAGCATTTTCCAGAGTTAAGCGACCAACTATGTTAAAAGTACGCCTTCCAAATGAAAATCCTCGACATATCCGCAATATACTAGTATGAAAGGAAGTATTTGGTTAAGATACGATTTAGTCATGATAAAACTGAGTGTATTCAAATATATACGTAGTAATAGATCAACTGTAAAACATTACTATAATATAGCAGATATTATATTCTAACAAAATGTTAAACTAATTGCACTCATGTTTTTTTTTCTTTTTAAACAGTTCATATGTACGTAAGATCGAAAAATATTCATATTTGTTTAGTATGTGATTCTTATTTATATACATTTTCCTAAAAAAAAAACAATTAAAGAAAAAAAATACTGACCGATGCTCGGTCGCCAAGGTACTACTTTTCGAAACTACGCAATCTGTGGACGTAAAAACAACACAAATTATACTAAACATTTGACAGCAATGGGAGCGCCATATTATACTAAGTAATAATTAAATATGTTTCGTGTTGGTACAGTAAACAGTTGTTTGCTCTAATATTTCTAATAACAGGTTATTTTAAACTTTAAAACAATTATTTGTATTTTTAACTTTTTAGGTTTTTTTAGACGGTGCCATCTATTGGACGTAAAAACAACAAACACTATAATAGGCCTACAAAATATTATACTGAAATGGGATCGCCATTATAAATAATATTTCAATATGTGTTGTTTTGCTATAGTAATCAGCTGTTTCCATTAACGATGATTTCAAACTTGGAAACAATTATTTGTATTTTTAACTTGTGTTTAGGTACCTGAGCCTTGCTGGTACTTTTAACCTTTATTATAACTGCTGTTATAAAATATACGGAAAAAAATTATTTGGACATTTAACATTATTTACCAAACTAGCTTTGAGGTTATTATTAAGCATACACTTGTATTATAAAGAAAACATCACATATGTGTATGGAAGGTTCCAACATGATTGGCGTAGGTCTCCCTTAGTTCCCAATAAGAATAAAATAATTTAAGTACTTCAACGGATCAATAACGGTAATAGTTTTGTGAAATACCCTCCAAATAAACATTTTACCAGAAAAGTAAAAATTTCTAGAATAAGTGTTTCCGAGAATTGTGTGGTATTACAAGTAGCTAAAACACTTACGTACAAAGTAATTCTCTGAAATACTTATGTCGCAGTAAGCAGACTTTTGCATTCAACTTTTCCCTTTATGTGCCTGACAATGAAATAAAGGAGATGCATTCAGACTAGAGTTAGTTGCACTAGAATTTTGAAGGTAAATGTGGCGTACCGTTGGATAAAATGCTTAAATACTTTATTGATTTCTGCGTGACGGAAAACCTAATTGCCGCCAAAGAAACGCCACTACTTTGTTGTCGCGCTAACAAGTTTCCAACTTTTCCTTCCGTCTGAGTTCTTTTTACAGCTTTGAAAAGTGGTTCATTAAAAATATTTAAAGTAGGTAAACTCTGTTCGTTAAGTAGCGTAACAAGTAGGTTGTGTCGTAGACTTACTTCTTTCTAAATTAGAGGTTTTCAATTGAAAAATTGTAAATCATTGTAGGCCCTACAAGGAAATACTTTAACGGTCGAGTTTTCCATTTCATTATAAGTTTGATTTTCTCAACCGACCATTTAGTACTACCAAGCATATTTGAACCAGTGAGTTGAAGAAGGTACCCGAGTAAAAAAATGGCTATTTTGATTTGTTCACGGTTTCTTAATCCTTAGGGGTAGACACATGTCTGAGTGCAGAAAGGGATCTTAGTCAAGCATTATAAACCTGATATTTGACAGAATAGTTTTACATGTTGAGAGGCAAAGGTTACCTCAGTCACCGACTCAAGTACTGACTTTGCTTTGTAAACATAGTCCCGAAAACACTACGTTTTCCAGACATCCGTCATTTTGTTTTTTGTACAAAATAATTCATATCTAGAGAACGGTTTGACTGATTGAGTTCAAACCTAGCATGAAATTTAACCTAACAATGATATATCTCAAGAAAAATAAACGATTAAATAAAATCATGCGTTTAAAAATGGCGGCTGTTTGAAAATTTCAAACCAAAATTCCTCAAAAACCGCACATTTAACAAAAAATGTCAAGATACATTTTGTGTAGCCTTTTTGATTTCCTATCGGATGGTGTAACTGTCAAAACAATCGGCTGAAGGATAATATTTAAGTTAAAGCTAATAACAGCAAATACAGTAGAACTGGCATCAATGACCGGGCGGGGTGGAGTGATGTGAGTCAAACCTCGTAGCTGTTCCCCTCTCAGTTACTTTATTACCCCTGTCTGATAAATTGTAACTGTTTTGCTCCCATAAAGAGTTTTGTGGATTTTTTTTGTGCAAATGAAGCTCACAAGGGCTTAAACCCAAATAGTTGTCAGCTAGACCTGCTTAATGCAATTACATTAATAATTAATTGTTTTAATAAATTCTGAATGTTGTGAAACGTATTAATATTTGGACAATGAACAAAATAAATAAAACACATTTATTAGAATTTGATATTATCTTTATTTTATAGTGAACCAAGGTTTCAACAATAACAGTGTTGTAAATAACTTATTTAAACCATGATCCACCGTGTGAAAGTTTAAGTAAAATAAATATTAAGAACGTAATTTAGTTTCATTAATTTTGTTTTACTTCATTGTCCGAATGTTTATTAGTTAATATAACATAATTGGTAAGAGGGTAAGTTTCATAAACAATTTACTTTTTAAAATAATATGCCCCTATGCTTTTTAAAAGGAATGGATAATGAATGAGCTTCTTGAACTAAAAAGTGATCTGTTGACGAAAAAATCCTTTTCCCACACACTCCTTTAAAAGCAAACTTATAACAAAATTTAAATTTTGTTTTGTTATTTGTTTTTTTTCTTTCGTAAAATTTTCTCACACAAAATGCATATAGAAATTAGGTCTTTTCCGGGAAGTTACAGCCCTCCTATCTGCTTAATCAATAACAATCCTTTTTCTTTCATCTTTATCCTGCACTCCTTCCAAGCATTCTTCGCACTTAATGTTAGTGTTTAAGTTTATTATTAAATATTATTGTTAATATTATTTAAAACTTGAGGGCTTTTTAAAACTAGATGTTTTACCCCCTGCTCGCTTCGATCGCCAACCCCCGCGGTGACTCGCTTCGAAGCAAATGCAAACAGAATATTTTATATAAATAGGCCCTACTATTAAATTCTAATATGTCTTATTTATTTTAATTAGGATGTAACATAGTGATTTATTATTTTTAAATTCCTTAATTTATTAAGGGTTTATTCTCTAGTGTTAAGGAAAGTATAACAGTCAATATTTTTACTACATTTTCTCCCCTTAGTAGCAGGCGACAAAATGTCAATCTATGATACTTTTTTTTTATGTATGTTGTAAAATATAAATGAACAAATTTTCAGTTCACTAACTGTTTAAGGAAAATATAATAATTAATTTGTATTGTGTTAGGGGTTGTTTGGGCCTTAAATCAAAATTAACTCTAGCCTATATTACTCAAGGATAGCGTAGTTGTTTATTAGCAAAACTATTTTTTCAATCGGTTCAGTAGTTCCAGAGATTATCCCCTACACATAAAAAATAAAGGAAAGAATTTTATCTCTTTATAATAATATTAATAATGACCTAAAAGCTAAGATGGTAAATAATGATGTTCAAATCAAATTATTTCGTATATTTTATAACAGCATTTATAATAAAGGTTAAAAGAACCAGCAAGGCTCAGGTGCTGAAATATTAGAGCAAACAGATGTTTTATCTGTTATTGTATTTAATTGGTTCCTATGGTAATAAATGTAAATGCATGTGATCATTCATCAGTCTAGGCCTAACCTAGGACTTTTTCAGACTAAATTTACAAATATTGAAATAAAAAAGGCTTTTATCAAAATGAATTCTAGCCTATGTTTACTCAATAATGTAGTTTTTGTTAGTAAAACTATTTTTTCAATCGTTTCAGTAGTTCCAGAGATTACCCCCTACATACAAAATTTAAATTTACCTCTATATAAATTTTACCTCTTTATAATATTAGTATAGATACTTACTGATGAAAAGTTATCGGAGGGCTAACTGTTTTATCCGCTTCTCTCACGCTGCAACTAAAGGCCACACAACAAGGCATTATAACATAAAAAGATAACAAAACACAAAAAAATAATCTTCAATAACAAAGACTAAACAAGGAATAACATAAACACATGTGGAGAGTTCGGATGTAACGTGGAAGGTGTAGGTTAAGTGTGTTTAACTGCGGAAGGATGTGTTATTGAGGGCAAAGGAGGGGGGGATATAGAGCGGGAGTTGATTCACATCCTCTTACCCTAAGCATAGATCATGAATAATAAAATAGATCATGCATCCATACGGGGGCTGTGTGCCGAAAAAAAGGTTGTCGCGAAAATAGTGCATGATCGCGCCGCGAGGTAGCGCTAGGGAGAAATCATTGGTAACATTGGTGTTTCAAACAGCTTCCATCGTTTTCCCAATAGATAGCACCAAAAAAGTCGAATTTCCAGTGGAACAAAATTTTTCATTGGATCGGAGTTCTATTAGGTTATCCAAATACAATGCCCTAAGCCACTTCTATTCTATTCAATATTCTGTGGGAGGTATGCTATGTGTGGTTGGGTGGGAGAGTTGACTGCTGAGTACACTACTACCCAGTCTGTTTTTGACGGCTATGTTTTTAAAAGTTATGTACAATATTTATAAATAATTTTTACAATATTTATAACAATATACACGATATTTATAAAAATATATACAATATTTATAACAATTTCATCAAGTTGATTATAGTCCAGAAATAATAAAACACTACAATGTTTTTAGAAAAGGCATTGCACTAGATAACGCGACTAACCTCTGCGACTAACTGACTCGCTACGCTGATCTCCACGCTGTTAGCGCATGCGCATTGGCCGTCCCTGCTTCTGCGCATACAGCCAACCGCTTCTTCACATATATTTCCTACTGTAATCAGTTAATGCGCCTCCTATCTTGCAGCTGAAGTTCGGGTTCAGGATAATACACTAATCACCTGTCGTATATGGCATAAAGTAAAACTTAAAGGAAAAGTGTAATTTATGAATCCACTAGTAAGAATCATTGAAAAATCACAAGGAGATTAATTAGCTACACATTACAAATAAATAATAAAAAAAAAATATTTAAAAACAACATACTTTATCTAGGCCTAACTAAATATGCTGACGAAGATTTTTAACTCGGTAAATGTGTACAATTATAAGGATTATAAAACTGTATTATCTAAATAAAGATATTACCTCTTAATTTATTTTTACTTCTTATTGATAGATCAAATGATTTAGAAGTTTTTAATATTATAATTAAGAAATTAATAATTGAATATTATGTTTATATGTTATACGAAAATGTACGAATGTTTCGGAAATTAAACGCTTGAGTATCTCTCCTTTAAATTTGTTTTAACGAATATATAAATAACAAAAGGTTGCATTTATATTCACTTTATATCCTCAAAGCAAATCTTATAACGTATTATAGCCTACATTAGTTCTTTAACTCAAATTTAAAAAAAATTGACGTCACAAGACTAAATTATTGATTGAAGTTGTAAACTGTACCAGTCTTAGATAAAAACGAATAAAATAAATTGGAAGCTATACTGGGCCACATAGACTGGACATGTTCAAAGACTTACCTTGAAAACAAAATTCGCCAAACTGCAGAATGTCTTAGCTGATCACTTACAAAATTATTATGACACATTGAGGTTAACTCAATAAAGGAAAAGCTAGATTAGATTTAGGTTTATTAACCAAAATTAAAAAAAATCATATGCCCTTAGTTACAAAAATGAAAAATTTACATGCCCTTAGATACAGAAAAATAAAAAAAGGTTTGTTTACAAAATATAATTTAAGTTGAATTTAAATGTTCCCTCTCTAAAAATTTAAAAATTGAAAAACCCTCCCCATTAATAATGATTACAAAGTTTATACAAAATTACAAAATTTAACATATAGTACCATGGATTTATTAATAAGTAACATTTATGTCGTTGGCCAACTGTAAAGCTAAGTACAATTAAATAATAAAAAAAAAAACAAAGGCATTAAATGAAGTTGTGAGACGTCTCTCTATAATAAAAAAAGATATATAATTTCTATAGATAGTCCTTGGAGGACTGAGGTTCGAAAATTGCTATAGCGCTCCTCCCAAGATTATTAAATTTATAAAAGACATATATTAAATATTATACATTTCTAACAAGACACAAATCAGTCACAACCTATTCAAAAAAGTTTGTTACAAAGTTTACTGCAGATTTTAGTAAAATTTCTTAATTAAGTTCATAGCTATTTCAAAAAAAAAAAAAAAAAAAAAACAGG